>PNEQ01070676.1:64350-108616 GCA_003012365.1 Medauroidea extradentata
CGATAGCGTGCAACTTTTTTTTTTTTTTGCGGACTCGCCGAAAGAGCGGAAGGCTCGGAGCCAGAGGGACGGTGAAGGACGCCATAGAATAATTCCAGACAGCGGTGACGTCAGACCCCGGGAACATAGCACGTGACATGGGGGTGAAATATTGCCTGCCAATGACAGGCTGCGGACAGCACACAGCGCACAGGCACGTCCGAGTACTGTAGCCAGAGAATTTTTTTTGTAAGTCTGGTAAAAGTTTATCTTTCGCTGCTTCTCCCGTCTCCCCCCACCCTCATCAATCGCCTCACACATATATAATGTATATAATAATAATAATAATTATTATTATTATTATTATTAATCATTTTCGCCCTTGGGGACGAAGTTTTGAACTTGAATGTCTCACGAAAACTCAAGATTCACTTCTTTCCCTTCTTCATCTTGTCTTCCCAAAATCTCTTCATTCTTTGACTGTGCTCCTGTTTCCTTTGTTCTGTCCATTTACTTTTAAATTTTGAGTTCATAATCCTTCCTCTATTTCATGAAATCATTTGGTTTTCTTGATGAAGCTATATTTAGTACATCAGCGATCTTCTATGTGAGTCTGTTGTCGTTCAGTCTCTGTATGCGGCCATAGAATGTTAGTTTACGTTTTCTGATCACATCCGTGAGTCTGTCTGTATGTTCATATATACAGTCTTTGGTAGGTATTTTCATCCATATTCTATGTCTGTGTATTGCTCCAAATATTTTCCTTAGAATTTTGCGCTCTATATTTTTTTCTGTTCCTGTGATGCCTGACGCTCCGATTGTGGTTGTTTCTGATGCATATAACGCTTTGGTAGAACGACTGTTTTGTTGTGTGTGAGTTTGGCTTGCTTCGATATGCTTATCTTGTTATAGTGTGTCCATTTGACATTGTCTGCTTTCTGAAGTTTTTTCTCTTCTTTCTAAGTTGAATGCCGTGTTTGATAATCCTGTTTTTATACTCTCCTACATACTGGAATTTGTCGACTCTTTTAATGGATACGTAATTCGTAAGTATGGTTTGCAACACTGTTCGTCCGTCTTTCCATGTACTGTGTTTTCTCATATCATATCATGGCAGCAATTTCATGCAGATGTTACAGTGCCACCTGTGTCTCTTCGTGTTATTGAGTATTGCTATGTCATCTGCCAATGTCAGACATTTTATGTATACATATATTCATTTTTCTAAAATTTACTTTAAAACCGAGCAAGGTGGAGCAACGTTAACACGTTGGACATGCACTCGGAATGATCCGGGTTTGATCCTCGGCTCCGGCTATCCTGATCACGGTTTTCCGTGGTTTCCCGAAATCGCTCCAGGCGAATGCTGTGACGGTTCGTTAACAAAGGCCATGGCCGACTCCTCTCCCAGCTTCTGTCATTGTACCAAGTTGTGTGTCACCATCTCTAATGACCTCTCTGTCGAGGAGATGTAAAAAGCACCACATACCTTAATTATTTATATGCAAGTTAACAAACTCATACCTTTTGAGAGCGTGCTCAGAGTTAACTCTCAAGGTTTTTGTACACAAATAAGTACCGAAATTCAACTTTAAAACACTAGAATTTACATTTTTTATGGAAAAAACTTGCACTGAAATACGAGCTTGAAAAAGAGTCCTTGGACAGGAATGTTGATGGTGCTGAGACACCACAAAAAAACTGTTTTTTTTTTAATCGCGTGTTTTACTCGTATTCTCTGTGCGCTATCCACGCGGAAGCCGTTAAGTTTTTCTGTAAAGGGAAATAAAACACGTCTCTCCTCATTTCCGTTTGAGTCGCGATAGACTGGATCCTCTCAATAGTTCGTATTTTAGCCGCCAGTTCCCGAGCATCGACGATCTCTTTCAAGACCGCGGCAGCACATGGAACAAATGGGCATATGCTTGCGTCAAGCTGATTGGATCTCGGGGAGAAGTGACAGGACTTGAATGGCCCGCGGACTAGCCCGACGAAGTAGGTGCGTCTTTTTTTCTCCTTACCCGTTTGAACGCCGGGGCTGCAGGGGAACTACTTTAGGAAAGTGCTAGCTGGATGCAATCAACGACCCGGGCGCTGAAAACCAACCAGACCAGACAGGGATCTCGAGAAGAAAGGCCATGAAGGGATACACCGGAAGCGCGAACTGATGGACTTTTCTCTTATTCAGTTAGCAGAAGCGAGCGAAATGGCGTCGCTCCGCCATTGCGAAGGCGGGAAACGAAAACCGGCGGGGAAAAATGCAGCTGCACATCCAAGAACACAGCAAATTTGCGCGATCACTCCAGTAGAACGAAACGTAACTGAGCATGCATTAGCATTATTCATTGCTCGCAGCAACAACATGGTATCCGACATTTAATTTCTACAAAAACAAAAGATAACGCGTAATGAAGAACCGTGGCGTAGCCTATATAACTAACTCGTTTCATGGACAAGAAATTTTCGCAAATTCAGTTATATACACGTTAGAATTCTCTGGGCTATGCATACTCAAGCCTCCATCTATTCGTTCCGTGTCTGTTGTTCCAGAGAGTAACAGCTGATGGATAAATGTCTTATGTATACTCAAGCTCCGTCCAGCGCATTCTATCATGCAGGTAATTGAATTTGCGAAATTTTCCTTTCCCTAGTGTCAACATCAAAAGGATTAATATCGATAACTAAATACAATACATAATATTCACTTTTTGTATTATGGGATCTACTATTTTCCAATAAAAACTACTGACGTGAGATAATCCACTGATAATTCATTTCCACGCAGCTATCCATAAACTGTAAAAAAAAAAAAAAAAATTAAGTACGCCTTTTATTATCCTGGATTCCTAATACTTAAACAATTACATTAACAAAACACAATTTTATTTAAGTACCAAGGTTTCACACTAATAATTCCCCGTTGGGTTTTATGGAACGAGGATAAAAATTACTTAGAAAAATTACCCCTTGTTCTCCGCCCCCTCCAAGACTGATTTCACTCCAAAACTTTAAACAGCTAAAATCGAACCCACGACTTATCAAGCAAGTACTAGTCGAACACTTTGACTGAATCTATAATATAAAAATGAATCGCAAAATGTGTTGGTAAGCGCATAACTCAACAAAGCCTGGACCAATTTGGCCAATTTTTTTTTTTTTTCGTTGAAGTTTAAAGATGGTTTTTACGGCGAGAAAAATTCGAATAATTGCCGGGAAAAAAAACCTAAAAACAGTAGAGTCAATTTGAGCTTTATTGCCATTGTTGTTTAAACAATGTAGGTATGTTCCTGTGATCGAGGCCTTAAGCATTCACTAAGGTATTGTATAAAGTTTGGGGTGTGGGAGGGGTGGGGTTACGGGTTCGTATCCCGTGCAAGACTTTGCGATGGGAATTACATGACATCATACAAGCGTATTGCGCGCGCTCTTTACACTGTTATTGAGTACGCTAGCTGTTAAATGCCGGGCAGCTGTTTTATAGAGAAATAAAGATGAATTAAAAAAATAAGTTCTGCAATTAAAGTACGCTTAGCACAGTGGACTGGACAAATCTGTTTGTATTTGATGTTTTAAAGATAAACAGTGAATATAGTATAGGGGCCTAATATAGAATATAGTATCACCATCAATTAACACGTAACTAAAAGTTAGTTACTCTTTTCTATAGTACACGCGGGCGAAGCCGCAAAGGGACAGCTAGTATGTCACAAAAACTTGCCTACAGTTTTACATTACAATACAATAGCACAGCTACAGTAAAATTACGTTCTGCGACTAAGCTAAAATGTTTCAATCAAAATTACACCGTTGCTCTTACTGTGCTAACAACGTAAGTACTCATAATAACCGACTCCTCGGTATTTTGTAATTTGGTATAATTTGCATGGGACGTCGTCATAGGTTTCGTATCTATTCAGTAAGATTGGTTACTTCTTCCAAAATAAGTTATATCTTTAGTATGACTACACCAAAACGTGCCACGAGACAATTTCCTTGCATATAGGTGATCTCATTGCGAAATAAGCCTGAATTATTTGAAAGCTCCCCCCTTCCCCCCTCCTGCAAGGCATTTCACATATTTTACACATTTCATAATTACATTTAAAAAATCACATTGGATGTTTCAGTATCTCCACGACGAATATAACTTGTCATTATGTTCTAGGTTTCAACTACTAATGTGTTCACAGTGCTCTGATCAAAAATTAAAGAACAGAATCGTCAACCATAGACAGTAGCGTAGCCAGAAATTTCTTAACGGGAAGGGGAGGGGGGACCAGATTGATGAACTAACGGAAGGAGGGGGTGGGGTGTCTACTAAAGTTAATTTGGAACGAAAATAATTCTCCTTCTATCATTAACACTTTAGATTTAAAGTGGAAATTGTAAAATAAATTCGATGTGTACTCAAAAAAAATCGTAACTGTATTTATGAACTTTAATATATTAGCTGAAGATAAAACTTGTCACCAGTGGCAAAGGGGAGGTTTACAACACCTGTCCCCACTGATCTTAGCATGCCAGACAAATTCTGCGTTGAGTTTCTATTTATAAAAGGTCGTAAACGATAGTTCGACATGCCTGTTCAACACGAATCCGCCCTTCGTTTCTAAAACGTCGCATTAGCGGGCGGTCATCGTTTTCAGCCAGCGAACAGAACGTTCGATGACATCCATTGCAGGAAGTAATATATACGTGAACGGTAAATTGAACCCGCGTCACTTGCGTTGAAAGGCGTGCCCGATAACCGCGCCGTTGTACCATAGCGACAATTGTGCGTGTTTTTAAACACGCCCGCGAAACGTTGGAACGAAATTCTAAAGCCAGCCGGCAGTGTGTGTGCGTCGCTGGAAAAAAAAACATGCAGAGACCGGCCGCGAGCCGACGCGAATATCTGCAGGCAACTTGTGAACGGCGCTTCAATAATCGGCCCAATAACGCGCTTGTAAGATAGCCTCAATGATCACCGGGTACGACAAGCTTGACTAACGTAGTTAAGGGTGCGATTCACTTCAATTTTCAACGTCTTTTTTTATTTTTATATTTGTACCAGATTTTTTTTCTTTTTTATACATAAATAGTTTTTAAATCTTCCTCTATGGAAATTTTTGTATCTCTCATAGTTTTTGCGTAATGAGTCGGAAACGTAAAAATTTGGATTTAACGGTTTTAAGTTCGCCACTAAAACCAACTGACATACCAAACTGAAAAAATTCATACTATATAACAATTTTGTAGGCTATGATCTGACATAAATAAAAAAAATATTTTTGTATTTCTAAAAAATTGTTGATGATTTTTTAAATTTTCATTTCAAAATTCAGCATTTTTTATTAAATACAAAAGTATTTTATTTTCGTTTTTATATAAGTCAAATCATAGCCTACAATATTGTTGTACACTGTGAATTTTATCGGTTTGGTATGTCAGTTTGTTTTAGTGGCGTACTTAAAACCGTAAAGTCCAAATTTTGACGTTTACGACTCATTACGCAAAAACTATGAGAGATACAAAAATTTCCTAAGAGGAAGATTTAATCACAATTTATGTCTAAAGTAAAGAAAAAATACGTGGTACAAATATAAAATAAATAAGGACTTTGAAAACTGAGGTGAAACGCGCCTAAGTCTCACGTTTGCAACACACACAATTTACCAAACCAAGTTTCTAGAAAAATAACCTATACTGCAAGTTATTGTAAATTTCACAAAAAAATGTTAACCAGTATAAAAAAATTATACTATTAAATTGCTCAGAAAATTCCAAACAAAGCATAATGTCTCTATATTCGCGTATGTTTTCCGTGTATTACACTCACCTTGTTTCTTAAAAAATTTACAATTCTTTGAAGTTCCAGGATATTTAAATCACTAACACCAAAGAAGTTATTGTATAAACAAAACAACTCTTAAAAATGTTACATACATTGAACCTGATTTTATTTTAAATAAGACACATTGTTTACAAACATTTATACCACTCGCTCTCAAACATTAAAACATGGTAAGCCATTTTTAAAGAATGTTTACATGCTTAATCCATGGTCTCTACTGATTAATATTATTGGGAAAAAAATGTCAGTACTTTAGAACGTAACCCTACAAAGAATTATCTGGATATCTGTCAAGTTCGTTTATTTTGAAAACGTGTACGATACTAAACAATACGAAAAAAAAAAATACATTTTAATGTACATAGCTGTACTCTGACACTGTAAATCATTTTTTAATTTGTAAATTTACTTGGGCTTTGTTTTTAGGTTTCGTAATTATTAGTAGCTTACATGCAATTCCACTTCATGTTTGTTCAATTGGCCTTACGCATGCTCCATACAGCCAAAATTTAACACAAAAATACAATCAATTTCGCACAATGTTTCTGGTCGTGAGCAGTATTCACTGTTATGTTATACGTCGTGTGCTCATGCGTTACAATTGTGGTCCTAGCTTAAGGAGACCGCCTACCCGGCCGCCGAGCAGTGTACAGAGCTTTAACCGTTACAAGACTACTCGAAATCTGCCAAGCGTGCGTAAGTTATGTCTTCCTAGGAATATCATTTAAAGATCGTTACAGATGAGAATACTCATGTATACTTCATGTACCCGTAAAGTTTATTTTTACGCATCCGAAGACGGCTAACATAGGTGTTTTTGTGCTACTTTTACACAATTAGCAGAAAACAGAGTGTATTTTGACTTAGCAAAATTGTGCAACAGATTTTTGTTATCTGCTCTAATTTTGAATTTAACAAATGACTAACGTAAAAGCGGCAAAAAAGAAGAAAGGCCTCGCCCGGTGCATGCACAGTGCAGTACCTTGTCACACGTACTCTTTATTACGCGCATAAATTATCTACGAAAAGGTCACACACTTGAAACCAAGCTCCTATAATTTTAAAATTCAACATGCTTCTTAAAAACATGATTTTTAGACCTCTCAAAACGGCTAAAAGCGGCTTCTTACTCAGATTGTTGTAACTCCGAAAATATCTCCTGAATTTGTAAAGTGCTATACGAGATACATGCGTTGGTCTTTACTTCATACTATCAGAAAATAAATGTTTAGGGTCACCGCTTTACGTCCCATAGGATAAAGACTACTACGGCCACCTTGCACGCCAGTTTGGCGCGCTGTGAACAGAGGCGATATGCTTTCCGTCCAGCGTGGTACTCTGTCTCTTATCGACCCGTTGTTCCCACGTGTCAAATACGGGAATTTGAAACCGGCACACACTATTCTTAAGGGTGTTCAAGTGCCATAAAGTCATAATTTTATATTATATGAAATAGTGTTAGTTTTGTAGACGATACTTGTGAGAGCAGTTTCCTCTTACGAAACAATTTTATTTATCGTAGTTTTTCTCAAATCGGTGCGTCAAAGTCAAAATTTGCATGTTCTCTTTCCACGCAAATAGTGAAAACCAATCGACTTACGTACGTGAAATAATTCACAGTGAAATAACACACTATGAGTTATGTAATAAAATATTTGAAGAAAAAAAAATCCCGCGAACTGTTTTTGTATTTTTAAAAAATTACTGAATTTGCAACTTTTTTTCTGCAATTTTTAAATTCAAAATATTACGTTGTTGTTTTTTCAATGTTTTATTGCATAGCTCGTGGGATGTAAGTTCACAGTGAATTATTTTGTTTGAGTAGGTAAGTTGGTTTTCACTATTTGCATGGCAGCGTAACAGGCAAATTTTGACTCGGACACCCCGTTATGAGAAAACTACGAGAGCTAAAATTTCTTCGTAAGTGTAAAATGTACTCGAGTATCGTCTACAAAACTAACAACATTTCATAAAAATATAACATTATGATTTTATCGCACTGCGACGCGACGAAAGCCTCCGCCCGGCGGATCGACAGTTCGCGAAGAGAAGACTGCGACAGCGATAAGGGCGGGCGCCCGGCCATTAGCGACTGATTACACGCGACGGGGCATGACGGGGGTGGGTGGTGGATCCCTTCGCCAATTAGTTTTAACAAAGGCGCGGTAATTAGGCGGTCGCGCGAACAATACCTTAAAGCGACCCCTTAACTGGGGATTTAGCGCCGGCGCCCGTGTTCAACATTCGGGACAGTCAGCGACGAGGGGCTCATCCGTTAAGTTTGTTCACGTGGCGAAAATTCATAATTTTATATTTGCATGACATAGTGTTCGTTTTATAGACGTTACTTGTGACTACATTTTACACTTGTAAGAATTGTATAGTTCTCACAGTTTTCCCATAGCGGCATGTCAAAGTCAAAATATTTAAGTTAAGGGAACACTGGAATACAAAAACCACGTGACGTACTCAAATCAAATAAAATTACACTGAAATGAGATAATATGGGCCATATATACTAAAATATACAACAAAAGCACACAGCAAATTCCTTTTATCGTTTTTAAAAATTGCCGTAAGCTAAGTAAATTGTCATAATTTTCAGATTTTTTTAAAAATTACTAAGGAATGTCGTGTGATTTTAAATGTTTTAGCATATGATCTATAGTATCTTATTTCAGTGTAAATTATTTCATTTAAGTGAGTCACTTAGTTTTTGTTATTCCGACGTTCCCGTAACTTGCAGTTCTGACATTGACGTGCCATGGAAAAACTATGAGAGCAAAAAAAAAAAATGTTTACATGTGAAAAATATAGTCACAAGTAACGTCTATGAAACGCAATCCAAGCGCGTGGTAGGCGCCGTCCGAAACACAGCGGGCACACGTCGAATAGTTTCGTAAAAAACGTATTTATGAACACACTGGAACGCAATTTAAGCGCGTGGTAGGCGGCGCCCTTAAGGGCGCCCACGAGGCAAAAAAAAATTGTGGTTTTATATTTGCACGACTGATCAGTAACTAGTTTTATACGACACAAAAAATTACTTTAAAAAACTGCTGAAAATCAAGCAAAATATGAATTTTTATTAAATATTTTTAATTTTTTCAATAACTTTACATACGTAGCCCGCGACATATAATTTCATTACAAAGTGTTTTATTTAAGAGAACGTGTTGATCTTAGCGAGATGTATGCTGCTGCTAATATTGACTTCGACACGTCGTTGTGGGAATACTAATGTTTTCCATGGCAGGTAAACGTAGCCACTAACTACATACATAAAATAAACGTTGCCGTCGCACGCTTATTTCCGACGTCTCGTTATTTTCTTGCGTTCTTCGACGCATTGTTACGTTTAGTGTTTTATTTTGGTTCCTTTTTTATGTAGAGTTAGGGATTTATGATACTTTTCCTGCCTACCCTGCCGATTTTTCTAGCTCGCTCCACGTGGTGGCGCTGCCGACGTCGAGGCTGGTGGAAGAGGAGCTGACAGCGATGTGGAGCTTCTGGACAGACGATAGTTGGGGACAGCGTGTGTTGGTGGTCAATGAAGTTTGTATTCCTCCATTTCTTCATGCCTGGGTTGTCGAGGTAGTCTACGTTGCTACTGTCTAGTTATGAACCAGCCGGTTCATTATCCTGAGATAGAGGAAGTGAATTTTTTTTTTTTAAGAATTACGCAACATTTTGTTTCAATGCCTCACGTTCACATCTGCAGATCTGGTCCGTAGTTATTGGCAGCGAGCGTTTGTGAAGAGACGTCACTCATTTGACTGTACCAATGAGAATAATGTCACTGCGACACCACCCGTCTGCGGTTTGCGGGTAGATCACACATATGTTGAGGGTTAAAAACAGCCAATCACCGACCATAAAACAGAACTAAACATTTGCACGCGAGACACTAAAACAACATGTTGCATTTTTTTCCCTCCAAAAATCATTGCCTCTATGCCGAGTGTGTCACTAGTAAACTATTAGTATTTTAGTGGTAGTAATTTATCTTTCCACGCACGCAATATCTAAAGTTATAATAGCTTTGTGATCCAGAGGCGTATCTGTATGTTTTCAAGTACGTTTGTTCCTCGTGGCGGGATTAAACTTATCTACTGCTCACTTATGTGACTTTTAGTATTTTTTTTTTGCTTATGCCCATTATTACTGTTCACATAGTATTACGTAACAATATTATTCTGTAAAAATATAAAATTACTAATATTCAACACATTAAAGAAATTAAGGAACACACATGAATGCACTTAAAATTTTTCGCATTGAGTTGCAATTATTTTTTTATAAAACTACTTATGCATTACACACACACACACACACACACACACACACTTCAATCTATGGCCATTCAAGAATATTGTTTCAAGACACTTATTACAAACGTCATTTTCGGATAGTTAAAGACAGATTTTCAGAGTGGCGTACCCGGGAAAATAAAAACCGGATTCGTACAACAAAAAAGATACACACATGCTTTTAACTTAAAAATAAACGTTTCAGAAATAAATTCTTATGGTCCCTATACTAACTTCGATAGGGAAAACAACAATAGTACAGCACTGCACGTTTGTTAAACAGATGCACGTAGAGGCTATAATACATTATATACGCCGCTCATAAACAGCCTTAGCGCTCCATAGCATTATGCTCAAACAATCACAAACGCAGCTTAATGGGGATTGATCCCTCTCAGATAGGATTTTCGGCTTTTCTTAAAAATCAGGTAATAGAGAAATTGTTTTACTCTTTTCAAGCCGACACGGCATAGTTTATTGTTTCATTCACTTTTTTGAAACCACGCGGCGTTTTTTTTCCTGTGACTTTTGTAACCTCTGTCGTCGCTCCCATTAATAAGACTATTTTTCCTTGTCAGATGTTTCTTATTCCAAAATAATGAATATATTATGGTTCCAACAATTTTAGAAAACCGATTAAGTTTGTATCTATGCCCTGTCGTGACAAAAATTTTCATGCATTGACTGTAACAGAAGTTATTGAGAAGAAACTCATAAATCCAAGGTGGCAGGGATCAATACCCCTTAACTAGGGAGTCATTTAAAGAGGCCGTGTCGCTCATAATTCTGAATTTTTCTTAATTTATATTTGTTTAAAAAATGTATACACTTAAGGACTTAAAACAATTCTTAATAACTTGCATTATGCACGTTTTATACTAACTACTACTAAAGCGTAGCCAAAAAACCAATACGAAAATTAAAAATTCGAGACAATAATGTGCTCTCACAATCTGCTAAAAGCCAAGTAATACCTAGCGAGCATTAAGTAGAAAAGTACGCACAGAGTCATAACATGTAGGGTTTCTATAAAGAAACATTGTCAGTTACTTTGACGAAAATGGATGATTTATGCATCACAGGCGACAAGGCTCTTAAATGACATCACAGACAGGCACCAGTGACATATTAATTTTTCAATTCAAAACTTCGTGTATTATGTATAAGCTGAAAGGAATTATAAACGAGACAGAAAACATAAAAGTTTCAAAACTGAAACCGCTGCGCAGTTCATTAAAATATGTATATTGCAAAAATGATTGCCAATCAATGAAGGCAGACATTTCATGTATTGGCGCCGTTTTGAACCCTGCCTACGATTATAAAGTTTGAATACCGATGAGGCTAAACCATTATCCACATTTAAACACCCATTATACCTTTAATATTTAAAAAATGTCTGCCTTTTTTTTTTTTTTTTTTTTTTTTTTTTTTTTTTTTTTTTTTTTTTTTTTTTTTTTTTTTTTTTTTTTTTTTTTTTTTTTTTTTTTTTTTTTTTTTTTGTCTTCAAAACGAGCATCAGCTGAACAACCTGTGAACACAGTTGGTCGCCATTGTTCATACTGGAGTTCCAAAACCCTTGAAAACGAGGTCGGGATATACGACTAGCACGACAACTTTAGCCGCAGCAAATCCCGTTTGTATTGCGAACTAATGGCTGGTCGACCGCAACAAAGGGCCTGCCGGAATGAATGGACGAGTTATTGGTCCAGACCGGCCGCATTTTACCGCCCGCAACCGGATTTCGATACCTCCGGTGACAAGCGGTCGCTTCGTCCGCGACCTCACATTCACAACGAGTAACCTGGACGTGAAATAAACTGAAGAATTGCTAACAGAGACCTTACTTTGCACTTTACTGTCAATAAGACACCTAATGGACGACTTGAAAAGAGGCGGAGCTTCAGTCAGGTGTGGGATACAATTCCTATCTCCATGGATACCGCAGCCGAACATAACCTTCATTTAGCTGTTTGGCGGCACATGTTCCGGATGAGATGTACGTCAAAAAAATTGATTATTTGTTTGGAATTTGCCGTTTTTTCAGGTAAATATTAATCTTATGTACTTGCGTATCTTAACCATGAAGTAGAAACTATTATTTTTTACCCTTGCGTGCAAATCTGTGAATGCGAAACATTTTTGCTTTCTGCAGTTACCAACTAACAAATCAGCATGTTTGTAAACAAGCTTTGTTTCCCACAGTACTTTTCCCCTGCGGTGACGTCAGTGGGCGTGTACTTCAAGTCGTCCATTAGGCTGTCACGAAGGAGAGGTTCACTAAGATCCTTACTAACACTCATACTGGTCTTTCAGAAATTGATAACCTGAATTCCATCCAAAGCATGCTAACTCCAAACTGTAAGAAATATCAATAAAAGTTCATATCTTTTTCGTGTGCATTTATACCTATATTGAATTGGTTACTAATCAAAACACAATAATTAGACTGTGATTAGTAACATACTTCGGATATAAATAAATGCACACAATGAAGCTATTGTCTTCTTTTGCTAATTCTTAGATTTTGAAGTCAGCATGGTTTGGAATTCAGGTCCCCAATTGTATCGACATTTTTAGAATTGCATTATTTCAATACCAGTATCCGACACCATTATTCCTTTTTTAGGAGATTAGCAAATAAACCGACAAATAAATTAAAACATATTTTTTAATATTTTGAAGAATTTCTACAGTGAATTAATGAGGTGGTGCAATAAAAACTATTGACACAAAACAACCAAAAATATATTACATCAAACATTCATGTATTTAAAAGTGTAACAGAAGAATTCCTCACTAAATTTAAAATGCCACATTAAAAGTCTAACGCAACTAGAATCACAACCACCACAATTAATACACATATAGAAACATACACTTGTACAATATATAAAATCACGGATGTGACAAAATACTCGGAAATAGAGACTCGTATTTACAAGCTGCAAAAGCGACAGCAATTTAAAAATAAAAAAACTTTCAAGTTTTGTTTGCCACAATAAAATATAATAACATAAGATTTACAATTTAAAGATGATCTCGACTCAAAAGAAACATGTTGTATCCAATTATTGTTCCTTTACAAATTTATTAATCCCCTTTAAAAATATTTAAATTTTTCTCGCAAATGCTTAACACACCAGACTTTTCCGGTCGTTACTCCTGATCCCAAAATGGGAGTAAAGGGGAATTAAAAAAAATTATAAAACAAAATTCTTAATCACCAAACTTCTTTCGCTGTACCCGCGTACTTGCAGACTATTATTGACTCCCGACCGACCGTCTGATTACTCTTAACTTATTCAAGGTTAAGAAACCCGACCGGCCGCCCGGAACATTCAAGTGGGCCGATGTCAGTTCCAGCAATCGACTGTCACAAAAAAAAACTGCCAATTCTGGCAGGTGCCACACGTAACCGATATTTCGCGTTAAGCGATGGCATCTTGTGCAGTACTCGCGGCATACGCAACAGTAACCACCCAGGCTCGATCAGACCTCCGCGCCTAGAAACTTCCACAAGATCCACGCCAAGACGCGACTCAAAACATAATTTCCGTAACCGCAACGAACCCATACGTAATTCCCTTGACTATACAAGATGTTCAGAAACAAACGCCTAACAAGAATACCACGCGAATCCTGAGCTTACTTGGAGACGAAAATGCTAGCGGAAATACGCTGTATAACATTATGTGAGCAATGTGACAACACTGCATGAAGATAGCCCCTCTTGTGACAGTTTTCGCCCCGCCCCCCACCCCTTGCAAAACTCTTACTTCACAACTCTACTAACAACCTGGACCTTCCTTCTTTTCCAGTGCCATTTTTATTTTTAATACATGTAACTGCTGAGTGGTTACGCTCCTATTCTGTCGAGAGGGTTTTTACGGTACTATGCCGGTTTTTCCCTCTCTCTTCTTAGATTATGGCTTAGCTATAGGTACACTTAGGGAGGTAGCCATGACCCCAATTGCGGCCGTATCTGCCCAATCCCTCTCTGCCGCGATGCATGCCTCCTCTGCATGAAACTTCTCCATTGTAGGCGTATGGGGCTCAGCCCTGAGACGCACTTAGTCCCGCTCCTCCCCCGGGCCTCCAACATAACACAGTAGATTAGGGTAGGTTAGGAAAATTTTCCCTCTTGCACTCCACGATCAGGTATTACTTCGTGTACGTTAAGTAAAGTAAATATAGAGCCATGTTTGGACTGCTCAGGATTTTAACCAATAATAACACGCAAATCAGAACAGTAGTAGTAAGTTAAGTGAGATATATGTGGAGCGCAAGGAGTTTGTACAGTGCTATGTTGCCACATTGTGAAAATAAAACGTCACCGTACAACATTTTTTCACTAAAATTGTCGTCTGCATTTTAGCCCAGGATTCGCGTGGTGTGCTTATTAGAACATGTTTCTGGACATCCTGAATATATATACACACATACATACATACATATATGGCACCGCTGCGCTACGTTGCGAATCAGGCAACGTTCTTACGAAAAACCTCGCGCAGAATCCCAGACTTATGGGACGAGCATCAATCGTCTTGATCTCCCATCCTCCCTCGTCACCCATAGCCACAAGAATGGTTCGTTCCAAAGGAGGGCGTGAGGTGAGGAAGTGGGACTAAATCACAAGCCGCCGAATTACAATACTTCCGCACGAGCGGTTAGCGCCGCGAAAGCAGTTCCCTGCACTCACGACAAATGGCCGCAGATGATGGATAAATGCGGAGGCTCTAAGGCCGCGTGGAAACCGCCGCTACCGAAAAACGACGCAAAGCAGGAGGAGAGTTTCCCGTCGGCGATGCGGCTTGCTCAATTGACCGACACTTCGGGGAGAGCCCGAGGCGGCGATAAGCATTTTGAGAAGTGTCGGCAAGGGAGGTGGAACTCCCTCCTTCCCTCCACAAAACCGAATGCCGAGTCGAACAGGAGAGATTTCTCATGGCGAGCTTTTGTGGCCACTAAAGATTCAGCTAACTCCCCTAGAAGACCCGTCTCCCGTCCTTCGCCCGAAAGGTCGCTGAAGGAGCATGTGAATTGCTAGGCGCCCCAAGGGGTCGCGACTGCTTTTAGAGAAGTTCCATCTTATCCCCCTCCAACCCTCCACAAATTCACGCCCCGCGCCCTACGGGGGGCCCTCTTCGAGCAAATGGCGGTCTGCGACGTGACCGACATATTATTACTGCGAGGGTGAACTCCCCCCAGCTACCCCACGACGCTTACTTCTCACGCAGAGCAGCAGGTGTCAATAGGTCAAACCTGAATCCCGAATGTGGCCGTTCGGGCAACTCGGTAAGGTGTGTCAGATTTCGCTACGTGCGTGCAGCCTGAGAGTTCCTACCGTTTAGCTTTCAGAGTGCCACGGACGTTCTCTCGGGTCAGTCCCACACCTAGAGGAGGCAGCAAACGACGTGTTGCTAATACAACTGTGCTTTCAAAGTTCAGTTTAAATGTAATGCAACAGGAGAATCTTTGGAGCCGAAGTGGTCTTTATAACACTTAAGCACGTTGCGCCGCACATGATTCGACGACGATTATTTATGACAGAAACTTTAATACTACATTGGAACCTAGTGAACAGTCAACTTTTTCCGTCTTAAATCATACTTTCTAATAATAAATTGAGACATTATTTAAAGAAAAAATAGTGAATCTGGCGAAGTACGAAAGAGCCATTTACAGTTACTATCGCATGATAAGTGTGACCATATGTGAACAGTATACATTACCTGTGCTGCAGGGTTGCTTTTTATTTATAGTGGGCTTTACGACTATGCGGTAGAAAGCAAGATCATTACTCACAACCTTTGCACAAGGACAGAAACTTGAAATTTAAATAATCGTCCCAAAATACTATCGAATCGATTTCGGGAAATTGTGGAAAACCGAAATAAGGATGGCCGGAGCCGGGGATCGAAATCGGTTCCTCCCGAATTTGAGTTCAGAATGTTACCACCGCGCCAATTCGCTCCGTCAGAAAACAGCGAAATAAGTGATCTTTTTTCTTACTGTTGGTGAAAATTTTAAATAAATTTTAAGCGTGTACCATACACCTTTATTTATAATACTATATCATGAAATTGTAGGGTAACCATCGGCTATAAGACTATAAACACCGGTTTAATATTGCGCGTAGAGGCCAAGATGAAGCATTATGCGCATGCTGTGTGATCCTTACCGCTTCCGCACTTACAGGACTCGAGAGCGCAAAATACATCCACGGAGAGCGCCTTCTAAAGGCCCGACCATAATTATTATAAACAAGGATAGGGCACATACAGAAGTGGAGTGGGCAAGTCGCACAAGCAGCTCGGCAATAATTTGCCGCACCAACGACGGGAGAGAGCCGAGGTCCTCCCCCCTTCATATTCCATGGCCGAAGCTCCACAACTTTGCAGGCTCCAATTCACTTTTTCATTTCCTGCGCGGATGGGGGGTCTCGTACGCGCGGGCTTCCCTTCCGCCCGACTTTTCATGCGGCACAGCCCTTTTGCTTGCTCTTTGCCCCCTCTCGTTTCCTCCAAATCCTTTCCCGGCAACCCCATATTTCAAAACGACCGCCTCCTACACCCCCCACCCAACCATTTACCTTAGCCGGTCTTGAAATCCGATTCAAGTGATGAAGTCAGGAATATGTCGAACTTTGCGGCCTGTACCAAGAATCATCACACGATCTACTCGCAGGCACTTAAGCTTCAAATGCGTCGCAGTGTGTTCGTAAATAGGTTTTTCTACGAAAATATTCCACGAGTGCCCATTGTGCCAACGTACGAAAAGAAAACAAACTCAGACAAGGTCGGAACCTTATTGGTAAGACGCCACGCTCATTAAAAACACTGTTGCTAAGCACTCCAACATGGCTAAAAACGGCTTTTTCAGACTTCCTTACTTCAAAATGTACTAACCGAATGTATGTGAACTCAGGTTGCGACCTGCGCTGAACTTAGTTGCAGACTTTTCACCAATAAAATTATATGGTCACCGCTTAATGTCCCATAGTAAAAACAGTTCGGCGGGAACCTTGCACGCTAGTTCAGCGCTCAACGAGCCAAGCGCGAGCTATACCTCGCCTATCTAACAATGTATTTTGCCTGACCCCCTTGTTGTTTGGCTGTAGTTCGTCAAGTTACCGAGAATATTGTGTTTTATTGGCGCTTCAGTTAGGGCGGTCGGACTAAAACTTCTCCTTTTTTTCCATTGTTAAATTTATAAAGTAAATAAAAATTTCTGGAGCCTTTTCTTAAATTTGTGAGCGAAGGAAGTATTTCATAAATTGATAAAATATACATTTTGATAAATTGTTTATCTTAGCGGAAAGGAAGTGGGAGGAGTTTAGTCCGACCGCCGTAACATCAGCGCCAATAAAACACAATATTCTCGGCAACTTGGTGAACTGCAGCCAAACAACAAGAGGGCCAAGTTTCCAGGCGAGTGTCCAGACCTGTTCTTCTACGGCCGTGCTAAAAACATAGCAATCATGAACAGTTGTGCCAACTTAAGATGATTGGTGCATGCTAAGTATCTATTAATTTACTTCAACAGTTTAGGTAACATGACGTGAATTAAAATTATTGTAAATTAAATAGATTGGATTAAACTCTCTCAAACATATTTTTAAGGTAACTACTAAAAGATAAATGCTAACATTAATGTATATCTCTCTTACAGCAATTAAGGAGCTGGATATATGTATGAAATTAAATTTGGGATGATTTTCCAGTAGACAGTGTAAGTTTACTATAAAATAATTTAGTCACAAAAATGTAAAAACATGTTACAAAACATAGTTTGATTCTAGGCAACCACTGATATGTAAAATAAATAATACAAATAGCGCAAGTTATTATGTAAAATTGTTAGTTTCATTATCGTCCTAATTTATTATGAGGTGACGTAAAATCTATGTCCTGCAACAGGTGTTCGATAGTGTGTGTAAAAGCCGAAAATCCTTAAAAATACATCATGAATACAATCTTGTTGTCAATATCTAAATTCATAGAAGGTAGCCACAATAGCCCATCTACCAGTTACCCGGAACTGTCTAATTAACTGTTTCAGTTTTCGACGTACCAAGGCGAGTAAATATATATATAAAAAAAACATTAATACTCCGACAACAACTGTACAAAATGTCACCGTCAGAGATGTACTTCTTTAATACGTTGAATGGTTAAAACAGTTGTCCTTACTCAAACGCTATTTTCAAACTTTTTTTTTTCTTTTTCGCATATCCCATACCCTTCCAAGCGTCCCTAATGAAATACAAAGTAGCCAGGAAAAGCTTATCTACGTTTGCGGAGAGCTGTTAGTCAGAAATATTACATACAGTATTAAAACAAATTAAAAAAAGAAAATTAAGTGGAAGTGTTGCGCTCACAAGTACTGCACGTTCCACGTTTTAATTACGCGCCATTAGAAGCACATGCACACACGCTAATTAAATTTTAAATGTTAATTTTGAGATAGTTAAAAACTGACATGTTAATTTGAATGTTTTTACTGCAAATTATGTACATACAATTCTAGACATGTAAAAATTAACTCTTTTTGCCTGGGAATCTGGATAAAAAATAATAGTTCAACAAGCAGTATCTGACAGTGCATTTCCATGCGTCAGGATCTTTGTTTGCTAACCTGTTCTGCAAATTAAACGCAAACAAAAATTTAATTAATTCTTTCTCACCTTTGTTTATAGTTCCACGACAGCGATAACCAGCAGTTGAGAGTGGGTCACATTTATAACACGCACAAGTGTTTGTATTGTTTTTAAAAAATGTGTCCTATTATTTGTGGAGTGCGAAGCTTTTGCTGAGCGTTGTATGGCCTATACATAGAACTATTCATAAAATTTGAATTTGTGGTTAGAGCTGAACGTACAATCAAACATGCGGCCAGTAAAAGACGTCTATGAGAAAGCGAAATTTGCAAGTTTCATTAGTTTTTGGACTTTTACAGGCACAAACGTCTACTGAAATACGCGTTCTTTATTGTTTCGAAGATCTAAATGAGCGCTAAATTGTTAAATTACAGGGCTGATAAATAATTCGAAAATTGCAGCAGATGAAATTATCAACACTAATATTATAAATGCGAAAGTGATTCTGTCTGTCTGTCTGTCGGTTACCTTTTCAAGACTAAAAATCTGAACCGATCGCAATGAAATATGGCATAAGAGGGGGCCTTTGGGTAGAACATATACTTTTCATCCTGAATATTAATGAGGAAAGAATGGGGAAAGGTTTCATCAATGAATTAATTTAAAAAGCGTTCCTACGAGTGCCTTTGCTAAGAACGTCAGATTTGTGTGAAAACAATATATGGCGAAAATATCGCCCTTAATTAATTTTACAAAATCGTTCGCTAAATCTACACGAAAAAAAAAAATATTTTGTAGCAGCCAACATGTCCTTGAAAATACTGTACTTTTTGTGACATGCGTGATTTGGTGAAATATGTCTGACACAACGTATCTGTCTGCAGACCAATAACAGGTATCGCATATTACAGTAGCGGGATACTTATTGGCTTAGTCAAATAATACAACAGCTCTACGTACAAGTGAAAGCCAGTAATCTTTTAATAAGCTGAACGTGCGTTGAAGCCCAACAAACAGTCAAGTTTTCCCGCGATAAACTATTATCCCTATTAACATATTACTCTGGTTTAGTTATTATACGGTACATACGAGTAGGCCTACTTACTACACCAATAAAAATTACGTTGCAACATACGGGATGGAACATTAATGTTTCTTAATTAAGCTTTCGCGGAATATTCACGCACGGAATTGGCGGTGAAAATTACTGGGTTGTTATAATCTTAACGAATTGAACATTAACGGTAGATGTATATACTCTAAAAAAATTTGTAAAATTTACAAGGATTTTCTTTGTACTTTTACAATTCCTTGTAAAATCATTAGTTTATGAAGTTACAAAGGTAAACCTTGTAATACTACAAAGTAATTCTTTGTATCTATACCGACCGTTCCTGCACTGTAAATTTTTTTGTAAAATATGACAAGGCACTTCTTCGTAGATGTACAAACTTCTGTAAATGTTGAAAAAGTTTCCTTGTGAAATTATTAGTTTATAATGATAATAGGATTTCGTTTGCAAAAAAAAAAAAAAAACTTAGAAAAATGTGTAGTCTACAAAAACCGTAAGTTCGCCGGAAATTACTTATTCAAAGATCACCATCTCTGAAAAGTATTTATCTGGAATAGAGTGAATCTTTACATTAATTGCGTGATTTGAAAGAAAGAATTACAACTGAACTGTACATTGAATGTGTACAAATAAATAAAGACTTACAGATACAGAAGTCACGGTGGTCTAGGGGTACGATGCGTGGAAGCTAAACGTGGGGAGAGATGTTCAAAACCTAGTATCTTCCGAGTTTTATTTTTCAAAATAATTTCATGTATACGTCCTTTATTCAAAAGTTATTTGAGAAATAAATTCAGTGTTATTTATGCAGTACAATGAACATTTAAAAGTATTTTTTTCCTTATTGAAAGTACAGCTACAAGGCTAGTCCTTCTAATTTTACAAAGATATACTTTGTATTTTATTACAAGGATTACCATTGTAGTTTTACAAGGAATTCCTTTGGCAACTGGGTTTCCAAGGATTTTCTTTGTAAAAGTACAATTTTTTTTTACAGTGACACATAACGAACGCCACCATTCATAAATGGAACAACTCTGAAAAGTTACTAGTAAAAAGCAAACATATTGGATAACCGTTAAAACGACAGCTGGCTAACGTAAGCTCTGACACTGAATAAGGGCAGTTGCTCTGTACGCCGTCTGGCGGTTTGGTTAGACGCCCTCCCTGAAGACAAATGTACACCGTACGTTAGTAAACGCTGGAAAATGCGAAAGCACGTTTTAAATTAAAACCGCAGAATTTACTTTCGCCTCCACAGCGGCAGCACTTCCTGTAGGGGTTCAGATACTGCACGAGATTTAATTTCGTGCCTTCCAACAGTCCCCACTTCTGCACGGAGAAAAATGAGAACTTGTTCCACACAAAAATATGAATCTTCCAAAATGCGCGAGAGTTTCGGGTAGGAGAAAAAAAAGGACATGAATACAGTAGATGCGTAAAAAATGCTTTCCGAAATTATTCATTTCCGACAAGTCTCCATAATTCATTTTATGATAACTCGACTAAAACCATTTCCTTCGCCCTCTTCTCCTCTTTCGACGGTGATGCCCGAGACTCTGAACGTCACGGTCCCGCACGTCACAGCCAAGTTCGCAAAACACCCGGCAGTCAATTATCTCTGCATGATCGAATTAAAATACTTGCTACAGTCGCCACTTTGCACGCGACTACAGGAGACTGAAATTTCATATTCCCTTGCTGGCCTCATTCGCTCCTCGTCCAGGGGCGAACTCTCTGTTTATCTCGCGAGGAAAGAAGAGAAGGACAAGAGAGAGAGAGAGAGAGAGAAGTAGGCGGACGATGACACGCGAGAGAGGGAGAGGAAGTTCGTTAAAAACACCCGCTGTTGCTACGGGTATAACCTCAGCCCTAGTCGTCTGCCTGATGTGAAAGTCTTGTATCAGGGCACGAAGTGGAGGACCATCGCAGAGAGCGAAGACGTGATGACAAGAACCTCTCTTGTGAAGATGGCGAAAAACCCGCTCGCAGTGCAGAGAATGTCACGAAAAAGGTTTATGTCTCAAATACTGGGGTCGCAGTTGGCTTAGTAGCTAAGGCACTCGCCTTCCACCAAGGCGATACAGGTTTCATACCCGGCAAGTGTCAACCTTGCATGTGGGACTCATGCCCCGACGATGCCGCTGGTACGCGGGTTTTCTCAGGGATCTCCCATTTCTTCCGCCGCTTAAATCTGGTTCTGTCTTACACACCATCACCCCTCACCAGCGCTTGAAACCTGCTGCTTAGAGTTTACCAAATTCCCTTCTCTTCATTGTCTCTCTCTTTCACACACACAATGTCTTTTAGTACTTTTTCGCAACTTGTTCACGTGTTACATGCACATGTAGGTTAGGGTGAGTCCTTTGTCGTTTCCGCAGTTCTAGTTCTCAAACGCACCAAATACATTCACGCTTAATGAGCTTTGTACAATAGTGCGCCGCTGCAACAGCGACATGGCGATAAACAATGACTAGCCAATCACAGGCGAGATCGCCGACAACTATGACTAGTACGACTATGATAGAACATAATCTAACACAGCTGCGACTGACGCTTGCAAACATGAAGAAGAATAAGGATTTCGTCAATAAACTAGCACGACTAGAAGGAATAAGATTAATACTGTTGCATGCTGTAATTCTGAGGGCGGGCTGGCTGGGGCCAGTGTCGAAAAAATTTGAGGGCTGGCCCATGAATCACAAGCCAGGCTGTCTTATAGTGGGAATCTCTACGAGATACATAATAGGGATCGACGTACGAGATTCAAGTCACATCCGAAGCATGACGAAATGTCTTAATGCGGTGAATCCCCAGAGTTTCGTCCAAGTATATAAGCGCCGAATCAACAAATTTGGAGAGAGTTCGCTATTAGTTGTGCTAGAGGAAGGCGTTATGCTTGTGGAGAGAGACTGATGAAGCCATCTTGGTGACATCAGAGTCTACTGTGAGGCTACAGGTTCATACCTTCGGAGCATAATTGGGCAGAACAAGAGGACTGCTGCCGCGGATCAACGGACAAGGAGGTGCGCGACGGGAGTCGAACCGAAGACCTCAAGAGTGAATACAGTGGTGCACTCGGGGTGCTGCGCAGCACATGGCAAGCCATCACCACTTCGGACTGTTAAGGTTGTACATTGCCACTATCAGAAAGACTGTTGATTGGATGTATGGCTGAATTTTTGTTGTGATTTGTAGTCTTTAATTATTTGATGGAAGACATTTTTGTGCTTTAATTGGCAAAGTTAATTAACGTTTTTGTGACACAGTAGTAATTGTGTGCATAACTAAGGGTGTTGTGAAAGTTACAGTCGTTTGCTATTTTCTGTAATTTTGTAAGCTTTTTGAGCTAGTAAATCAACAACTTAATTCAACTCTTTTATTTCTAATTATAAGACCTCTATCCCAAAGAGCTTAGAATTGCCCACATGTAAGTTTTTGCTAAACTTGTAACAATACTAATGTAAACAGACAACAGAACTTGACTTAAACGTGAAGGAAAACTATTTCGGCAATATGTCAAGTTTATATCCATCACGGATTTCACTAACAATGACAGCGCGCCAAATTAGGACTTTATTTGTCTCGTTTAACTTCCAATTTTTGACGACAGAGGTCACTGTAAGGTATAATCGTACTGCCGCTGTCGCAGCATTATAAAATCCTAATCGCACATCACTGTCGTAGTGTAGTGCTATTGTACAAAGCCCTTTAAGAGGCCAATTTACCGCATTTAATTTGTCGCGTTTGACGCGAGGAAACAGAAGCGCTGCAAGGACCAGAATGCCTTGTTCGACGAGCACCGCATCGTAACTACCCGGAGGCAATGATTGACGTGCGGTTGTCTTTCTTCTTTATGACTTAAAGAGGTGACCATGCCGTTTTATTTGTGGATAATTTGCAGGAATGGCCAACACAGGTTTTTTTTTATTTGGTATGTTACGAATTCGTGTGTATTTTTCTCGAGATACACCAGCAGTCTAAGGAAAGGAGTTACCTGTAAATATTAAGAGGCCATTCCAGTGTTTCAGGCGCATGTATGCAACCCGCATTAACCCCATATAAATAAAGGCTAATATTACCTTCGCTACAGCAATACAAGTATTATATTTATCAACATTATCTTAGTGTTTTATGAAAGAGACAGTCGTTCTTATTTTCGCTACGTTCGTCGAAGCCAAGTATAAGGAATGGTAGACTGTAAATTTTACAAAACTTTTTTTTTGGAATGGGGTTTAAATGTAACCGTTTCTTATACTAGAATTTGCAGAACGCAGCGAAAATAAGAACGACTGTATATTTGATAAAGCGCGAAGAAAATGTTGATATGTGTAATACTCTTACTGCTATGGCGAAGATAATATTAGCCTTGATTCATATTAAGTTAATGCGGGTTGCATACATGCGCCTGAAACACTGGAACGACCTTAGGGCTTCGAAATAAAGTTTGCAATAAGCGCACTGTACTTATAAAACTACAGAAGCATCGTTTGAAGTGTGTTTTCTTTTAGCAGTTAAACGTATTTTAATTAAATTTCAAGTTTCTTTTAAAAAATAACAGCTATGGTAATCTACAACACCGGTCATACACTAGGTAGTCAACATATTCCTTTTAAGAGTGAGCATAGTCACCATCTTGAAATTTTGTAATTTGTGTCATAACTTTTCTTCTGGGTGAATTTTTGGAACTTTATCCTAACTACGGAATAAAATACATACTGATAGAATTTTACATACCGTAAATATTTTTTCTTCTTACTGTTGTTAGAGACCGAATTGCAGTTTAAAAATTCGTATTACTTTCTTATCTGAAATTTGATCTGTAACAAAAGTAACGGAAAATAAAGACATACGGTGTCTAAATTCTAGCAATATGTATTATATTCCGTAGTTAAGTTTCAAAAAACTTACTCAGAAGAAAGGTTATGAAGGTTATGACACAAAATACAATAATTCAAGATGAAGACTGTCACCCACTCTTAATCCGTGAAGTCTAATTTCCGCAGATTTCAATTTTACTACTCACTTTGTAAGTTTACGAACGTTTAAGCTGTACCCGAGTTTTCGAGCAAGAGAAAACCAAGCAAAAATCCGTCCGCCAAAGAAAAAAAAAGAGCACTTTGCTGCACCATTTTGTTTGACTTACCACGAGAAGCCAGAGGACGTTTTTAATTAAACTACTGAGAGCAACAGAAGTCTGTCAACCGTGGATAACCGCTCTCTGCAAGCTGGGTCATCAGGAGTCGTGTAAAAAAACCTTTCTAGAATATTAAAAACTCAGCACAGACGTCGAGACACTTGAGGGCGCGGGGTGAGCGTGGCTCTCAGGGGTCGGATGACGGGGATGGTCAACTGTCACAGGGGACTGTCAAGACCATGCTTCAGAGTTCCCTACAAAGCTACAAAGACACCCGCTTTCTTCTCCGTAACTTCCCGCTTTGTAATCTTTGTCATCCTTTTACGCTCTACTTGCCAGTACCACGTCCACTATCCTTTCAACTGGTGTAAATGTGACTTATAATCAGTGACCTGAAAAATTAACGGTTTTTTTTTCGCCACAAGACAGAATTCAAAGAAATGTAGTAAGTTCGTGTCACTTTATCAAGAGCAAAAAAAAAAGGGGGGGGAATAATAATTTTATATTTGTATGAAACCGAGTTAGTTTTGTAGACCTTACATGGGAATATATTATCCTTCTACAAAAAAAAAAAAAAATTACCTCGACCGTTCTTCCCACAACGGCATTTCACAGTCAAAATTGGTATGTTATTACTTCATACACCCCTGGAAAACTATTTAACATAATGAAAGAAAATAATTTACAGTAAAACTTCGTGTCATTGACTACAGCTTGATGTATATCAAAACCCATTTTAAAGAAAAGGCTTCGTATTTTAAAATAATTTCTGAAATTTGGAGTTTTGCTATCTTAAGATTTTTTTTTAAATACGAAAATATTTTGTAATAGGTTTTTATATATTTATAGCTCTAGCCCATACCATGAACTTTCATTGTGAATTATTTCGATTCATTAATGGTTTTTGGGTGGTGTATGAAGTAAAAACATACAAATTTTTACTTTGAAATGCAAAACCTGGCTGAGCTAATTTGTTTTGTAAAAGGAAAATGTACTTCCAAGAAACGCCTAGAAAACTAACACCATTTCAAACAAATACAGGGTGTTGAAAATTCAATGTCCAAAGGAACAGGGAATATGGACACAAATACAAATAGGCTATATTTCGCCAAATAACCACGTGTCGGAAACAAATAGTTTAAGAGTATTGAGTATTCAGGGGTATCGTGTGTGATTGAGAAGACAGCAATGGTAATTGTTTACATTACTTTATTTTTTGATCAATGTAACAATACATGTTCAAAACGAGCAGCATTATTCTCAGCGCAGAGCCGGTATCGACGTAGCAAATACACTCTAAAAAATAGTTTGTAAATTTACCAGACGTGCGTATAGGAGCGCTAAGGTAGTAGTAATGGTAGAATTGTTTCCCAGACATCCATGGTAGCACTCCTAGACTTTTTATAAAACAGTAAAATGAATACTGAAGTTACCAGACTTGTATTATAACAACTGCAAAAGTTTGCATATTTACAAGGCGGGAGTATGGTAACTGTACCATACTGCGTCTGGGATAATATCTTCCTAAACATTCGAGAAATTTTTTTACAGTGTAATCTCGTGTTCGCTGGAAGATGTGTGGTGTGTGTTGCACGTGTGTGGCCGCCGTAAGAATGTGTGTAACTAATTCCTCCTCCGAGTTGACAGGGCTAGGATACACTTCAGTTTTCATGTAGTCCCTGCTAATTTCGAATATTTATTGTAACACTGATCAATAGGGCCACGATTTTGTCACGAAAAGATTTCTGCCCCACTTTGTTTCAGTGACTCACGTACACATCGGCAGTTCTGTTTGAAGGTTATTGGCAGCGTGTCTTTGTTCAGACACGTTTCTCATTTGACTGCACCAATCAGAATAAGATTATTGTATGTACGTCTGTAATTTGTCAAGGCCAGTGAGAGTAAAATCATTCAACCACAGACGATGTAGCAGAGCTGCAGGTGTGCACATGACGCATCGAAACCAAATGTTGCAAAAATCTTTTCGCTATAAAATCGTGGCTCTACTGATCAAAAAATAAAGTACTGTAAACTCAAGGGGCCGATATTTTAGTATCCCAGCCGAACACCAGAAAACAATGCAATCTCACCAGCCAGTACATCGGCCATGTTGACCAGACCTGCACGTGTTTGTACAAGATTGTCGTTATTTATCTTTTTGTCATTGTTTGTCTTTAATTACTTAAACATAAATCCTGTAAATTATATAGTTTGCACTATTATAGGCAGGGGTCGGAAAATGTCGCGGATTCAATTACCTGCATTCTAGAATTCATTATACTACACATACTCAAGCCCCGTCTATTCGTTTATTGTTTGCTGTTCCACTGAGTAGCAGCTATGTTGACAAATGTTCTGCGCTTGGGTATGCATTGGACAGAGCATTCTTACATGTAGGTCATTGAATACGCGAAAGTTTCCAGCCCATAATTATAGGAACTGCTTTCAGTCGGTGGAAGGGCGATGACCAGTGTATATTTGCTGCACTGAAGGCAATATGTATCCGCCTGACTTATACACATGAGGCGCGTGACTTGATAATTTAAATTACATGGTTGTAGATAGTGTAGCAGAATGTTTTCATCGTGGTGTGAAATATCGCTTAAGTGTGACACAAATATTCAAGTGTAAAACAGGTGTTCAGATTTTGTTTCTACAGCTTTATTTCGATTAGGTCCAGAAAGTATTTAGGCGACGATAACGAATGAATATTCACTTTCAGTCCAACATTGAGGCGTACATACCTAGGACAGCTATGTAGTGCAAGATATTATGGACGAGTTTTCAAAAAAGTTTCATACAATTTAATTTTGGCTTTAATATAAATAATTTCTAATGTTGCACATAAAATTTAAGTACTGAATATTTGGTGTAGGACAAACACTAACTGACATGAATGAACTATTGTAGATATATTATAAACTATAGTAACTTAAGAGTGATAGTCGCCATCTTGAATTTTTGTATTTTGTGTCATAACTTTCCTTCTGGGTAAATAGAAACATGTTACGGGAATTTTAGACATCATAAATATTTGTTTGCCGTTACTGTCATTACAGATCGAATTGCAGTTAGAAAATTCTAATTACTTTCTTAACTGCTATTCGATCTGCAACAACAGTAACGGAAAATAATGATTTACGGTGTCTAAAATTCTATCAATATTATTCTGTAGTTAAGTTAAATTGCTATGAATTCAGCCAGAACAAAAGTTATGACACAAAATACAAACATTCAAGATGGTGATCATCGCTCACTCTTAAAGGACGGTGGCAACGGCGCCCAAGAGGTCGGACTACTCGGCTCCCACCAAGACGATCTGGGTTCGATCCCCGGCGGGACGGTTCCCGACCTTACACACGTGGGAAACGTGGCAGACAATGTCGTTGGCCGGCGGGATTTCTCCAGTTTTTTTCCCCCGCATTTCTTATTCCGTCGCTTCTCCATCTCACGGCCTTACTCCATGTCATCTTAAAGGCCGTGATACAGGCGATCCGGGATACAGTGAGCACTCTAAAACGCCCTGCTAAAGTTCTATTTCCAACCATTTCGTATCTTTCCGCGCGTAACGGCTGACGCTGGGAAATAATTAACCTCTCTGAACATGTCACTTGATGTTTGCGCGTATAAGATAAAACGTGCAGTCGATATGAATCGATACAGTTCGATAAAAAAAAGTTTATTAACTCTATAAAATACAATTATGTTGATTTCGGTGGATTTTGTTTCAATATTGCTGTATTAAAATAGGAAAATACATGGAACTATACTGCGTAATTTCGCTACCAACAATACAAGCATTAATTAGAGGTACGTTAATTTCGCGGATTCATCTGGCAGTAGCCTAGATTGTTCAGTCCTGTACACGCTCTGGATACAGTCGATTATTCATTGGCTTACAACATTACAAGCGATAGCTCTATGAATTATTCCCTTATTTACTACTGGCTTGCAGTAGTCAAATGCGTTTCGTGACAGCCGCCAGTTAATCACACACGTGATTATTAGAGCCCCGGAAATTTCGCGAGTTCAACTGAGGAGACGTTGGATTTCTAAGTTATGTATATGTTGGAAACGGTTTCGATTGGGTTATTGTTTACTAAACGTGACATTGAGGACTCCAAACCAATGGCGGACATGCATAAAAGCACTCATGTTCTCCCGCGCTACATCGTCAAATGTTCAAATGCTCACTCACTGGAGCTGCAGCCAATGTACTAGTATCTGAGGACAGAGTGTACATAGTACTGTGCAGCTCAGCCTGCTGGTCGTTGAACCCGCGAAATATCCGGGACTCTAGTGATTATGAAGTATATATTTTTGGCGTTCAACCTGACCTGGAATGTATTTACGAAATTGACGGGGTTACGTTGACCACTCAAAATATTAGTTTTGGGTTTTCTTGTAAATAAATAGATAGTCTGATAAAATAATTTTAATAACTGCCTTTGATCCTTATAGTTACTGTTTGAAACTTTCGTCATTAAACAACATAAAATCCAAATTTTTTAGTGTAACCCCAGTTTACGGTACCTCTAGCAATAATGTAACTATTTGTAATGTAAAATCATATGCAGTAACGGCTAGTGATATTATTCAAAGGTTACATTTTTGTGCTCCCTTTATCTCTAACGACCTATAACAACGGGCGCCCAATCTGAAGCTTGAAATCGGAGTACGATACCCTGCTTTCTGGAACCCTCCCTATTTAATATTTATTTCCTCAATAACATATAATTTCTATATTATTGTGGATTGTAATGCAAGTTATTATTCTTCAAATATTAAAATAGTACTGATTTTTAATGGACGTGTCTCTGGGTTTGATAAAGGAATAAGTTCAATTCTTCGCTCAATCTAATTTTATCAAAAAATAATAAAATTAATACCACCGGTATATATTTAACTATCAGATACGAAAACTGCTTAAATAGCACAATTTTACACACAGAAAGCCAAATTTTTCCGGGGGGTAAGGATCCCCGAACCCACACCAAACCCTACTTTAGGGCGGAAGGGGGGTCAGTGTACCTTTGTGGACTGTCCAAAGAGTATGAAAGTAATAAATGAGACTACCATGCTATTGGCTGGTTAGTCCTGCACAGGTGCGAGTCGCGCAGAGCAATACCGCGTATTTATTGTTACTGAAGTTTCTTGGTACAACAAAGCCGACCTTTGACCAGAGCAAGCATATATATATATATATATATATATATATATATATATATATATATATATATATATATATATATAATTTTTTAACCAATCTAAACAAATGTAACCTAATTTAAACTAACCTAAACTATAACTGTCACTGGGGAATGGGAAAAGAGCGGGGCGCAGAATGGATGCGCAAACGAAAATGAATACCGTAAACCGGGGTTACTTTGACACTTTTCGGGGCTACTTTGACACTTTAACACATTAGTTTTTGGGTTTTCTGGTAAATAAACAGATAATCTGAGCCGAGTATTTTAAATAAATCATTTTATCCTTATAGCTAATGCTTGAAACTTTCGTCAGTAAATAAAATAACATAAAAACAAAAATTTTGAGTTGTCAAAGTTACCCCGCAATGTCGAAGTAACCCCGGTTTACGGTAGCCAATAGGGAGACACTGTTTAGAGTCTACAGTTAACGTACGGTCTAGCACCCGAAGTTCTCTCCACAAGCGAAATTTCACTGATTACCATTAAACTTGGCACATAATTAGAGATGATGGTTTATCGCGGGAAAACTTAACTATTTGCTGCTGGGTTTCAACGTACGTTCACCGGCATAGAAGTTGATGCCTGCGTGTCTCAAACGCCGCTCCAAATTGGCGATGCCGTTAATTCACGGGGCATTTTAACATTCCGGTGACGCAAGATTACGCCCTTTCAGTTCATAACCATTCCTCTTCGCGACGTGAACGAACAAGACTCTGTTGAAACCTGACATCTCGCGTTCGGGATTGTAAGAAACGACCCTGCCCTCTTCGTCCCCTTGAAAAGGAAGGATGAATGGTAAAATTGTTGGGGAAGGGGGGTTCGCATCAGAACTTATTACCGTCGCAAGTCGGCACAATTTAACTTACTTCAGCGGAGGAAGAATTTCATTAACTTCAGCAGGGACCCATTTCTGTCGTCGTCACTTGCGTTCAACCCGTTCGCTCCATGACGCCCGGTCGTGGGCGCGCAGACACGGCGAGGGCCGAGATGAGAAACAGGCGCGTTGGCGACTTGGACACGCGACAGGGTGGGTGGAGCAAGAAATAATTCCACGGAAGAAGATCAAGCCAAATAACTGCTGACAACTCAACTCCTGGTGAGCTAGGGCAGACGAAACTCTAAATAAATCAAATACACTACGCAACTGCACAAGGACGTTCCGAGGGACTTCCAGACAAACCCCTCGTCGGACGAACAAAGCCCGCTGAGTGGAAGAAAAACAAACAGGAGAACAAACAACAAACGATATTAATTCAATATTCCTCGGGAAACAAAATAGCTTTAACAAAAAACGCGGGAAGTTGGAAAAGCGGAGGTTGGGGGGGGGGGAGGAGGAGAGGAACTCAGGGAATTTTTTATCTGGAAGATATCTCGTGGAAGAGAAAATTAAGTATCTTCTCATCTCGGAACGTAACCCGATAGTCTGCTAAATTCCCCGTCATCAGAGAGCCTTTTCTTTTACCCGCGCGGGTTGAGTGACCTTAGGGACTGTAAGCAGCACTTGACCGAACTACAGCCCTGACAAAAAAAAAAGAAAGTAAGTTTTTTACTTTGCACCAAGCTCAACATCAGAACATTACGAGGATAAGAGATGTAGACAAAAAAGTTAAGGGGCCTCCCTAGATAGGCTGCGTTTGTGTGTGTGAGTCAGGAGTGGCAAAGTTGCCGCTGATTGGGGATTATCACCTCTCCGGGCAAGCCACTCTGCTGGCGGGCAATGTTTTACTATTATACTTTTTCCTATGGGACTTTAAACGGTGACCGCATTATTTTATTTATGGACAGCGTAATTCAAAGTCTAGCGCTCGTTTCTAAAGTTGTGTTTTTTTTATCCGGTTCTTATTTTTCCAGGTACGACAGTCTGGAAAAGTCACTTTTGGCCATTTTGAGAGGCTCGAAAATGATGTTTCTAATACTAGTGCCGAATTTTTAAAATTATAGCGACATAGTTTGAAGTGTGGCTTTTTTTTTTTTTTTTCGTAGATATACAAATATAATGCGCGTTAAATAGTTTCGTTAGTAAAATAATAGTCTTAACTCGCTGCAACGCATTTGAAGCGCAGGTAGGGAGGACCTTAAGTATCCTCACCGCGGATATCCCAGTTACGAATCCGTCTTTACACAGCTTCCAATACGAAACACTGCGGGAAGGTGTTAACTATTCATCCATCTACATGCATGACAACAGCTTGGCGTTCGTTATATTTTGAAACTATCATGCTACCTTTTCGCACCTGGAAAGGATAATGTGAATAAAGTCATGAACGGAATGAGTTTCTAGAGAAAACGCGCATTTTTTAGAGTTTGAATAGATTTACAGACGAAAGAGACGAGTCAGGACGAAGTGTGGTAATCCTGTAAATCGATCACAAGAAATAAAGTCGACAATTTGTTTTCAAATTGTCAGTGATGGACAATAATGTTACCCTAAAAAGTAGAATTTAAAAGAATATTACAATACATTTTAAAAACATGACATTTAATTATTTATACACTTCTTATTAGGCTTCGTTGCTTCATAACAAGTACCGTATGTGCAAATCTAATATTAAAGTATATGTTTAGGTAGCATTAGTAACATTAAAACTGCTAATTATACATACAAATTAATTTACTTGATTTAAGCCCTTATCACCACTCTTGTCCTAACTCACGATATACATTACAGCTACAGAAACTAACTCATACGAACTAGTTTTGATTTAATCCACGACGAGTACAATAATACATTTCTGTTGTTTCGACCTTTAAAAGACCGCCATTTACGTCCTTATATATGATTTGGCTGAACATTATTGAACGAAGTCCAAAGTCCTGCCTCAGGCAAGGCCATCACGCGTAGTTGATCCGACTTTCGTAAAATACTATGACATGCATCTACCAATTACTGCTCCCAGTCCATTAATACATTATCAGCTACCAAATTTAAACTTTTCTTAAACATGTATAAAATAATAAACACACATTTACGCACCTAAATACTCTCTCACATGGCAGTAAAACAATGCATATTGAAGCGAATTTGTCAATATAAAAAGTAACGGAATTTTTCTGCTATAGGGGTGACAGAAATATAATATATCTATCCTCCGTAGACACACACTAAATAGTTTTTTTTTTTCAAACAACATTGGTGTAAGATTAATGATTAAATGGAGACATTGTCATATTAAGAATGTAAGAATGCATATAAAAAGACATGAGAGAAAAAAAGTAGTGTTTTATATATCATCTCTTGAAAAAGTAAAACGATATTAGATAAACATAACTGATTATAATTATAGTAAATAGTCGTGTCATACATACGCAGTACGCAAAACCTGAGGACAACGAACTGTATTGGTAATAATGAAGAAAATGCTACTCCCAAATGGTTTAATATCTTCATGCTGCGCAAATGCTACTATGTTAGACAAAACCAACATATGTATATTTTAAGGCATACGTTTATCGAGAAAATACAATAACTTCCTTTATAGAAATCGACCGAGAAATATTTTTCTGGCATAGTTCACTAAACAAGCGTGGTTTCTTTTGATACTATTAGCGAATCGGTGGGCATGGAATTTCACAAAGGGATCTTACGAATCGATAATTCGATTTTCGTGACCAACGATGGACTTGAAAGCGATATACTGCGCAATCGATATTAGGGAGGAATGCTTTAGCAGCTGCGCCCTTCTTCGCCATAAGATATGACGTTTCCTTCGTTGACTGCAAATTTTTGGACACGAAAAATATGCCTTGATTTAATTTTGTGAGATATCTTGACACGTTATTTATAAGATAAACAGGTTATTTGCTCTACACGAAATTACATAATATTTTTACTTTTACGAGTAAAACCTTTGTATTTATTGCACACTGAAAGAGACATTTTGTAGCAAATATTCCCTGCCAAAATTATTTTTTGGTGACCACAATGTTTTAGTGGTGATAGCAAAATGTTTTTGCGGTGACCACAAAAATTATTTGACAGGGTCAATACTAACAAATTATTTGGGGCTGCCACAAAATATTTTTTTTCTGTGCATAGTAATTATTTTTCAGTAGATTCAAAACGCTTTTGTTATCAACTAATTAATTAATTTAAGTATACTTGAAATGGTCGGCAACTCTCGTATTTCGTCTGCGTTTTAAATGCCCGAACAGTTCGCATGAAATAAAGAAATCTCAGAAAGATGCGCAAGGTAATACAAATACATTCAAAAAACTGCTGAAAACCAAGTTATATATAAAAGGGTTAACGAATTTTACTAAGGCGCCCGCCTGCTTGTCTTGTAACCAGCGTTGCAGCGTGCTAGCAGAAGGCTTTTATCTAAGAAAGTACTTAACGTATTTCTAATGTGTGCACTTACGAAAAGAACAAACACTTCAAACGACAACGGAATAGTAGTTTCAGAACATCACGTTAATTAGATGGACCATTTCAGAGCACCTCAAAATGGCTCAAAAAGGCTTTTTCAATCTATTATATCTAAACAACTACTGAAGGGATTCGTGTGGAACTACAATAGAGAGGTGTATTGGACTTTACTTAAAATTTTCTACCAATTAAAAAGTTGGGGTTACCACTGAAAGTGTAAGTCAGGCGAGTGATCTACGATACCATTGCACGCCGTTTCAGTGTATTGCGATAGAGGCGATACCGCGCCAGATGAGCCGGTCAACATCGCCCTTGACGCCGTACCTCACTCACACAAACACACGGCCACCAGGCGGGCGCCTTAAGTATCAAAGTCAAAACTGAAGAAGGTTGTTTGACAGACAACATATACAACTTACAAAATGTAACCAAGAAATATTACAGTGGCTGAAAGTAATATGTGATTACGAGTAATTTTTTTTATGCATTTATCACCTTGTGTTCTAATATTTAATCTGTTTTGTATGTAAACCAATATGTAACTAAGTTCTCCTAATAATTTGTTATTATTTTTTTTTCAACATTTTTTTCCTCTGTAAGTATGTATTTCGTTAGTTATTCTGTTTGCACATGACAAATTGTAAACCGGCCGTTGTGCTGAACTTTGATCCTGTATAAATAAATAAATTAAATATTAAAGTAACAAAATTATGATAAAATACGAAACTGATAACGTTAACATAGGCTAAATGCATTACATAAATTATTTACTAACGTAGAGTTACTGCTGAACTTTCATCAGTATGTAGTTGTCCGCGTTAACTTGTCCTTTGTGTAAATGTATAAATCCCATGATCAGCAGAGCGAAAGGTATATACCATCGTTCAGTTAATCACCCGATGATCTGTCCTATGACGACGAGAAAGTTGTACGTTCACAAACTAAGTCAATCTACTGTTTTTTTTTGTACGAAGTTCTACGAAATATTTTCGCTGCATAACGCAAATCATGCGTAAACGTTTATCTGCAACTCCTACGTTAATTATACATTATTTTTAAAGCGGGTATTCAACATGTTACAGGCACTAACAAGAGAAACGTTACAAAATGACACCAAATGAAAATAATCGGAGACGCCACCAGAAAACGAGGATAAATATATCTGACTTCGCCATGGTATTTTGTCATAGACTAAATAGTAACACAGACGTGAAATGACATGGCGGCTCATTTGATACGGAAGAACTTCTCCGCTTATTGGCTGCCCGAGTTCGTTTATGCCAGCCCCGTGTCTGTTTGGTTTCTGCATGTTACGGCAGGTTTCCCATTGGCCTAGCTGCCGGCTAGCAGGGCAGCCGCCTTATGCTGATTCGCCGTTGGCTTATCCGCCATGTTGCTGGCAAGGGAAGCCATTTTGATGGCGCGTGTGACTGAGTTAAGGGCGTCGCCTACCCGCGCGTGAGAGGCTCAAAAGTGACGGAGCTGTAAGGTCGGCCTTGAAGCGCGCATCAAATGCCGCGTCGCCTCAACGAGCCAAGCGCTGAACTAGCGTGCAAGCTTCCCGCTGGACGGTTTTTGCTATGGGACACTAAGCGGTGACCTGAGTTTCACATACATCCGGTTAGTACATTTTTAAGTACGGCAGTCTGAAAAGGCCGTTTTTAGCCACGTTGGAGGGCTTAGAAACAGTGTTATTAATGAGCGTGGCGTCTTAACAATGAGGTTCCGACTTTTTCTGAAGTTTGTTTTCTTTTCGTACGTTGGCACAATGGGCACACGTGGAATATTTTCGTAGAAAAAAAAAACTGTTTACGATAATGCTGCAACGCATTTGAAGCGTGGGGTAGGCGGCCGCTTTAACTGCCCTACCGGGTATTTCACTTCTGTATTCCTTAATATTCTGCTATTCGGTCGACAGTGATACAGTCTGCCTCATGTGAGAATCATAATTTTGAAATTTATGAATGCTGTACTGGGTACAACTCTCTTCATACTAAGACATTTTATTTTTTATTTTTCATATACTGAACAGATTGATAGAGAAGTGTGTAGTCCAAAAAACGCCCGTGTCAAAGGACTATGTGGAAAACCGCTGTGTGCCAGACAGTCAACGGTAATGTAAAAAATTACAATTCTAACGTGAGTCCGACTATACAGAGAAAGCAAGAAAATACACTTAATATGCGAAACATTAAATACGTGTATACTGAACTGCGTGTAAAACCTGCAACAGTACTGATGGTTAAGGGAGGTTACTAAACTCTATGAAAGCATCGAGTCAGCGTACATCTTACGTGCATAGTACAAGGACCCGACGTTGCTTCCTCGGACAGAAGTAAATTCGCTGCATCTCTGGTTAAGGTTAATTATACTACAGGTTAGAATGATCAATGTTAAAAGTTTGACACATGGAAAATTGATCGCTAGTATCGCTAATGGGTGCAATCTGACCAATCACAGAGCTTTCTTCAATTTTAAGTTACTTAAAGTTGATAACTTTAAAACGCGAATTTGGTTTCTTCAATTAAATTTCTGTCATTTCCAAGTCTATGTACATTTAATTTTTCAATTGTTTCGTGTTTTTCTGGTCCCTTGGCGATAGCAGCGAAACTAGCGGCAGAAATTTTCCCTGTGCCTAACTCTCCCATAAGAAAATACATTTTCTTTCTAACCTGTAGTAGAATTAACCTTAGCTCTGGCAAAGTTTGATTACACACTAAATCGACTGTAGGAATGTATACTTACCCTTTGGCTTCAAAGCAGGTATGCTAACCACTGGATTATTGCAAATATTTAAGAGATGTAGTAGAGCGATTCGGTTGTAAGAGAACAAACTTTATTATGGAAATGCTGATGTTTGTGAAGTTACTAACAACAGTAAGGATATCAGTTTACTTGCAGTTATTCGTAATATCGTAATAGTTGTTTTAGCTAGCATATGAAACAATGTTACTTTTTTTAAGTGCTTGTTCATTTACAAAGTTTAAATCAAGTTCGATCATTATTGATGGGCACTTAGAAAATATTTCATGAAGTAATATTGCTAAGTGAAATTTCAATGCAATACCAGCTTAGTATAGGGGAGAGGATCCTTGCAGCTTATCACATGACCATAATTGCTATGTAAGTGTAATAGAAAATGCGACCAACTTAAAAACAAAACAATATCGAGATGTAATAAATCTCAATTTTTGCTATAACGTAACAAAACTGTATAATTTAACTCTGAACAGTTACTTGTAGCGACAAAAAAGAACAATTACATGTAGCGACAAAAAAGAACTTTTGTTCGTGTCCTGGATCTAAAAAAAACTATGATATTTAAAAAGTAGAGTACAAACAAACAAAAAAGTTTCTAAACTTACAATTCTTATGACATCGTCTGCGAAAACAGCAACACTCACCTGCAATCAAACAAAGTACACAGTTAGTTACTGCAGTTACAACTAAATTTTGAACATCACAACTGTAACACAAACAACTGAAAAATTCTTTTAAGCTCCGCTTCATCGCCGTAATGATACATTATGATTTTTTGCTTTTTTTAAATTCTATGAAAATGACGCTGTAAATTGCGGTTAAAGAACATATTCTATTTACAGTTGAGACTCTTTAACTTTAATATTAACGTAGTACAGCAACTAGCTGAGTAGATGATTTATGAAAAATGTTGTTTGACTAATTAATAATGCGTTTATGTTTTAATTGTCACGTGTGTACTATAGCAAAACGTCAACAGAATGTGCATTAATATATAAATTTCTAGTGTCTCCGTGCAGAAATTTAAACAAACGATATATGAATATGCTCGTAAAAAAACTAATATTAATTAATGTAATGCATTTAGTCTACATTAACGTTATCAGTTTCTAATTTTATCAGTATTCTGTTACGTTACTATTAATTCGATACTTAATAAATTCATTATCCTTTAATACAACTTGGTTTTCAGCAGCTATGATTTGAAATGTAATTGTATTGCCTTATGCGTCTTTATGAGAAAATTAATTTTTTTCTTCATGCGAACTGTTTGGGCATTTAAAACTCAGACGAGGCATGAGAGTTGCCGACCGTTTCAAGTATACTTAAATAAATTAATTAGTTGATAACAACAGTGTTTTTAATCTACTGGAAAATAATTACTGTGCACAGAAAAAAACATGTTGTGACAAAAAACAAATATTTTGTTACTATTGACCCTGTCAAATAATTTTTTTAGTCACCGCAAAAACATTTTGCTATCACCACTAAAACATTGTGGTCACCAAAAAACAATTTTGTGTTTACTACAGAATAATTTGGCAGGGAATATTTACTACAAACTTTTCCTTTCAGTGTGCAATTAATACATACGTTTTACACTTATATACAAAAATATTATGTAATTTCGTGTAGAACAAATCACCTGTTAATCTTATAAATAACAATCGCCGATAACCATCCTTAATAAATTAGCCTTCAATGTATCTGTTCACCCAACATTACTTTTAGTTTATACATTCAAGCAATTTTCCAAGCTATATTCACGTGACGCTTTCTTCCTAAATGACGAATTTGTATAAACTTATATACTTAAAACACAGCTGTTATGATTTATATCTCAAATATACAACACATGTAGAATGAAACGCGCGGAAAATGAATATTAAAAGTTCATAACAATATTTTTTACGTGAAAAAAAAATAGTTTAGATGACACCTAAGTAATTTTCTTCGACGCAAATTGCATAAATTATATAAACCAGGCTTTAAGGCTAAGTTTTACAAATATATTTCACATAAACTTTGCAGTTAAAATTATACACAGCGTAACTGCCTTATGGCATATACGCTTACTATAGGCATAAAACTCCATAGCCGAAGTCGGGCTAAGGGGGATTGATCCCTGTCAGATCGGTTTTACGGTTTTTCTTATAGATCAGTGAATAGACACATTGTTATATTTTTTTCACGCTGACAAGGCATATTTTATTGTTTCATTCACTTTTTGGAATCCATATGGCATTGTTTCTGTTAATGTTGCGGCCTCTGTAGTCGCTCCCGTAAATAAAGCAATGTTTCCTTTTCAGCTGTTTCCCGTTGCAAAATAATGAATATATTATGGTTCCAGCAATTACATAAAATCGATTAAGTTTGTATCTATGCCTTGTCGTGAGAAAATTTTCGATACACCGACTGGAACAGAAGTTATCGAGAAGAAACAGATAAATCCAAGGTGGTAGGGATGAATACCCCTTAACGTGTTACCATGACGCATATTTGTAATTACATACTTAAAACAGTGTGCATCGTAACTGATTAACACTCTGTGACTTACTACTGGATATGAAAGATATTGTTCACTTATTACTTCATTAAGTATGCGCCCCAAGGAATTATTAGCCAATGCAGTCCCATAGTTCATAGTACACGCCCCATTGTGCGCGGTTATGAGAAGATTAACAGCCCAATTTATTCGACTTAATAGTCCAGGTTTAGCGGTTAGGAACAGAAACTAAATCTTGAACAGTTTGATTTAATGTTTATGAGGACGTACATTTATGTACGTTTACTTCCTCCTCATTAAAACATTCAGCCTGTAAAGGATAATTTTACATAGTAATATGCTGCAAGAAATTTTCCATGAAGGCAGCCCCCTGGTTCGCGCTCGAACTGCGTGCAGCAGGTTCGGAGTAACGTTTTTTCTCAGAGACCAATAAAGGTGCGTCCACGATGCTTATTTAGAAACAAAAACACACTTCAGACTACTTGTGAATGTGACTTTCAAGACTCCACGCACATTGGAAGCATTATTTTAAAGCCCTCAATCGTGACTAAAAACGGCTTTTTCACGCGGTTGTTTTTCAAGATATATGTAACGGATGTGTTCGAAATTGAGGTCTATAAGCACATTGGAGTGTGCTACAGTGACGCGTTCAATTAAATGATAGGGTCGCCGCTAACAGTCCCATAGTAAAAACGTTACGATGGAAACACTGCGCGCGCGTTCACGACTTTGGACATAGAGGCGATGTCACAATGCATGTGCCGGCCGACGTCGCTCGTAACGCCTCATCGATTTTCGTCACACTAACACACACATACTCCTACCGCAATTTTCATCACCATTTTTTTTTTATTTTTTATTCGTACCAGATATTTTTTTTCTTATTTTAGACACAAAATGTGACTAAATTTGGCTCTTATGAAATTTTTTTATCCCTCATAGTTTTCGCGTAATGGCTTGCTAAAGTCATATTTTCATCTTTCCGTTGTAAGGACTACACTAAAACCAACTGATATACCAAACTAAAAAAATCACAGTGGATAAAGTCATTGCAGGCTACAATGACATGCTCATAAAATTAAAGAATTAAAATTATTTGAATTTTAAAAAAAATTTGAAACTGAAAATAAAAATTTTAAAAATTCAATATATTTTTTTAAAAATACAAAGAATGTTTATTCTTTAATTTTATGAGCATGTCATTGTAGCCTACAATGTCTTTATCCACTGTGATTTTTTTTTTTTAGTTTTGTATATCAGTTGATTTTAGTGTAGTCGTTAAAACGGAAACATGCAAAATATGACTTTAACAAGCAATTACGCGAAAACTATGAGAGATAAAAAAATTTCGTAAGAGTCAAATTTAGTCACATTTTGTGTCTAAAATAAGAAAAAAAAATATGTGGCACGGGTAACCATGAAGCGCGCATCAAATGCCGCATAGGCACAACGAATCAAGCACTGAACTAGTTTGCAAAATCCCCGTCGATCCATTTCCACTATGGGACATTAAGGGTGTTCAAGTGCGATAAATTGGTATGAAGTATTGTTTGTTTTGTAGACGATACTTGTGAGTGCAGTTTCCTCTTACGAAACAATTTTAGCTGGCGTAGTTTTCTCATGACGGTGCGTCAAAGTCAACATTTGCATGTTCTGCTGCCATGCAAATAGTGAAAACCAGTTTACTTACGTTCGTGAAATAATTCACAGTGAGATATCATACTGTGGGCTACGTAACAAAACATTTGAAAAAATCCCGCGAACTGTTTTTGTATTTAAAAAAAAAAATTGCCGAACTTGCAACTATTTTTCTGTATTTTTGCGATTTTTTTTTTTTAAATTCAAAATATTATGTTGTGGGTTTTGTTAATGTTTCATTGCATACCTCATGGGATGTTCACAGTGAATTATTTGGTTTATGCAGGTCAGTTGGTTTTCACTATTTGCACGGTAGCGAAACAAGCAAATTTTGTCTAAGACACCCCATTATGAGAAAACTGAGAGCTTAAGATTGTTTTAAAGGAGTAAAATGTACTCACAAGTATCGTCTACAAAACTAACAATATTTCATAAAAATATAAAATTACGATTCTTATCGCACTTGAAAAACCTTAAGCGGTGACCATATAATTTTATTGGTGGAAAGTCTGTAGTAAAATTTAGTGTACGTTTCTATCTAAGCTTACTTTGCAGTGGGTCGTAGTTAAACAAATTTCTGATGTGGTAAAGAAAGTGTTTGTACTGTGCACATAGGTTTACGAATTCGTACATTTCGACTCAAGCGTCACCGAGAATGGGAGAGCAAATCTCAAAACTGCGTAAACTTTTCAAGTTCGCATATTGCGTTGTTGACCACTTTAGTCGTCTGTGGCAATTGGCACGGCTGGACCACAGAAGCATGATCTAAAGCACGGTTACCTGCGTTACGATTTACTGTTACACTGACAAAAGCATGCGCGGTAGAGCAACAAGAAGTTGGGAAGCATCGCATAGCACCGCGCTATCATAACCCTTAGAGAATTTATGCTGCGCTCCGAGACCTTATGTTCATGAATACGCGGAATGATCGCTTTCATCGTTTCCCTCCAAGCTTTGTTACGGTACACTTGGTTCAACTAGCTCTAACCCGTGTGCTATCAAATTCATGTCTGTCTTCAAAGATAAGCTGCAGGAGTCCTGGAGTCATCCTCTGCTTCGCGGTAATTCCTACAAGACAAGAACATAGCATAACTTACTTCTTTCCCAACGATTGCTCCATCGCAGAAGATCAAACCCGAGATAAGTCTGCGCCACAAGATCACCAAGATGAAATTACGACGCAGAAGTAAATTCGCCGAAATAAAACCAACGAGAGTCTCAAAATGCTCCAAGCAACTGAAGAAACTTATAATCAAAACTACTAACACACACACGTATGTAAAAAGGACCTCAAACTGATGCATTGAGAAAGAGCAGTAAACAATATAAAATGTCGCTCGCGCTGAAAAGACATGTTCTCTAACCGTTTAGGTCTACAGAATCATAGATTTTTGAAAATATGGAGACGAACTGTAGGAGTACACCGCAGAAAATACATTCAAAATCCTTCTCATTATATACCCAGAAGGCAAATTGTCTCGTTAACGATTCAAAATATAACAAAGGAATTCACTGCGGTTATTTTTTTTTTTTTTTCGAAGTACGGAGGAATAAACAAATAATTTCCAAACTTGTGAAGAAGAATAAGGTAAAGGCACCGATTATGAGACCCATTTTGTAAAACGCGTACAACTTTTAAGTAGGTAGACATAAATGAACTTTGATCATGTACAATATCACTCCAAATAGTTTACTTCAAAGGTCAATACATGCAATTGATATCAAACAAAACATATTTATTTATAATAAATTGAAAGAAAACGTTACATTTTGAGACGAAAATAAAAGGGCTCCTAATATGAGACACCCTACTGTTTTACCCTTTTACGGCACTGAGGACAGACAAAGTGCATGTCAGTGGCACCACAGTGTTCATGAGCCCAACGATAACAAGCTGTACACTGTACCCACTGTTCCCCATGCTTGTCATCTGCAAATAGACATCCACAGAAGAGGCACTGATCACTGCTGTCTTCTTCGCTAGAGGTATCTGACACTATGTTGAACTCATCTTCAGATTCGTCGCTGCTTGACCTCTCCACTAATCTTCGTTTACATCTTCGTGATTTATGTGCACTAGGCAAGGGTTTTTTGCAACCAATTGCTCGATGAAACTTAGCTAAAGCTTCTGTTTTTTTCTTCGCTGCCGTAATTCCATCGATGCTTTTCTGGAGGTTAGATTTGTAAGGTGATGATGTAATTACAGAGGCTTTGCCCCCTCTTCGACTTCGCTGTGCCGTTGAAATGGTAGGAAGTGGTGTAATGTCTTTTGGTGAGACAGGAAACCTTGTTCGTGAAGATGCTGAAGACCTATTACCTCCTTCATTGTTTGTTTTATCCAACGAGAGTGAAGAATTATCATTAGAATGACCCACATTAGAAATGGTAGCATGTGTAATGTCCATAGGCACTATAGGCTGAGCATCAGAAGGTCCTGCTTCATTAGAAGAATGTGTGATGTTCACAGGCAGAACACGGGGAGCTTCGGAATAATCTGCACTAGAAGCATGCGCAATGTTCAGTCAGACTATGGGGTACAATAGGATCTGCATTAGAAGAGGCATCATGTGAAGATGAGTAGGTTTCAGTGTCTTGACCTGGAGTTGATTGAAGACTTTGGACAACAAAGTCACATTCACGAAACACATGTATATTTATTGGATACAATCCTGTTTTGCGGAATGCATTAACTGCAATTTCCATTGTTGCTGCTCGTTGGTATGCTGCACCTAACAATTTTGCCACCAAGAATGGTGTTACAATGCGGTTAGGGTTGTTCCTCAGAAAAGTCTGTATTTCTGAAGCATAATAGGCTTTCAAGGGCTTCATGAAACCAACATCTAGTGGCTG
>PNEQ01070677.1:0-74783 GCA_003012365.1 Medauroidea extradentata
CCACCTCTCGTGGTGTTTACGCCGATGTCTAATCACATACGCGGACCCCTGCGAATTCCCGCGGCTCGGGACACAACCACCTCTCGTGGTGTCCGCGGCACGAGTCTCACAAATATAACACGCGAATATCCGCGGCAAGGTATACAACCACCTCTCGTGGTGTTTACGCCGAATTCTAATCACATACGCGGACCCCTGCGAATTCCCGCGGCTCGGGACACAACCACCTCTCGTGGTGTCCGCGGCACGAGTCTCACAGCTATAACACGCGAATATCAGCGGCAAGGTATACAACCACCTCTCGTGGTGTTTACGCCGAAGTCTAATCACATACGGGGACCCCCGCGAATTCCCGCGGCTCGGGACACAACCACCTCTCGTGGTGTCCGAACAGCGAGTCTCACCAATATAACACGCGAATATCCGCGGTAAGGTATACAACCACCTCTCGTGGTGTCTCACAAATATAACACGCGAATGTCAGCGGCAAGGTATACATCCACCTCTCGTGGTGTTTACGCCGAAGTCTAATCACATACGCGGACCCCCGCTAATTCCCGCGGCTCGGGACACAACCACCTCGCGTGGTGTCCGCGGCACGAGTCCCACAAATATAACACGCGAATATCCGCGGCAAGGTATACAACCACCTCTCGTGGTGTTTACGCCGAAGTCTAATCACATACGCGGACCCCCGCGAATTCCCGCGGCTCGGGACACAACCACCTCTCGTGGTGTCCGCGGCACGAGTCTCACAAATATAACACGCGAATATCCGCGGCAAGGTATACAACCACCTCTCGTGGTGTTCACGCCGATGTCTAATCACATACGCGGACCCCCGCGAATTCCCGCGGCTCGGGACACAACCACCTCTCGTGGTGTCCGCGGCACGAGTCTCACAAATATAACACGCGAATATCCGCGGCAAGGTATACAACCACCTCTCGTGGTGTTCACGCCGATGTCTAATCACATACGCGGACCCCCGCAAATTCCCGCGGCTCGGGACACAACCACCTCGCGGCACGAGTCCCCCAAATAAACCTAACCGACGCGCTCGCGACACTTTCCCTAAAACTCTCCCCATTTTTACTCCCAGCCAATCACAAGCTCTGTGGACGACTGACATAACTAAACATGGTCTTTCCTGCGTACCGGTTTAATACATATTTTCAAATTTCACACAGCTTGACATTAACGTACGCACCAACTTATATACAAAATTTCAACTCTCTACGCTAACTAATAATAAAGTTAATTTTCAATTTTACTGCAGGGGGTAAGCGAAGCCACGCCCCTGAGCTGACCTACTTCTTGCCCCTTTAGCCTTGGTTCCCACACAAATTCAAGGCTGTGGGCTAGCTTTCGTCCTACATTTCCAGCTCTCTCTTTTCCTCGGCGTGAAGGGTTAAATAGCCGTGACACAATTCAAAATACTCCTCTCCAACCCTTCGCCTCTGGTCAATATACAAAACTAAATTGAAAATAAATGAAATTAAACAAATTATTACGATTGAACACGATTATACACATAATTCTGATTACAATGAAATGTCAACGGATTCTCTACGACAATTTTATAATATTTTGCGTTATTTACAATGAACATTACATTTAATCAAAAGGAATGGCAAGGAGGCCTGTTACAACTGATATCACTGGGAATAAGGGAAAAAATACGATCAGAATTAGTAAAAGGTGATCTGAATCTTTATACTTATGGTTGCTCGGCTCGCTTACTAAATGTACATGCCAAAGACTTGCTGGAACCACATGTTTAAAAAAATACATTGTAAAGGTAGTGAAGTACTTCCGTAACAAACATTTTGCTCATTCAAAGTACAAGCAAGAAGGTGGGTTTCTGCCTTGTACTGCCTCAAGATGTTCGCTGGAACACAATGACCTATTGCCTAGCATCACACATTAAAAACTGGGCATCACACACTAAAAACTGGCCAATTCTAGTGAAAGTCTGCATAGAAAACCGCAGTGAAATTGATACTAATTTTTACAGCAAATCGATGAACATGTTCCTCAAGAGGAAGATCTGCTGAGACGTTTAAAACCTGCGGCAACTGCTCTTGATATAGCGTAGAACGATATATGTACTATTTCAACTGCTGTTAATGTGTGGAAATCACACGGAGAAAGCTTGAAAGGTGAAAAGTGTGACACAGATATTATGAATAAGTTTCATAAGCGCTATAAACACGCATTTGTTGGTGCCCATTTCTTGGCTTACCATACAGACCCTTATTACTATGGTAAAATTTGACACCTGAAGATAAATCTGATGTGCTTACATTTGCAAGTGATATATGTATAAAGAGAAGCCTTTGTTGGACATGATAATTAGATATCAAACAAAATCAAGCTCTTTGCAGTGATTCCTGTTTGACAACAGTATCGTGTCCCAAGTATCTCCACTAGATTGGTGAAAAATGCACATAACTTCAGGTTCAGAATGTAGTGATACAGAAGATGTGATAGAACAGTTGTTTACAGCAACTGCTTCTTCAGCTTAAACATGTTTGACACAGTTTCAGTTGACATATCTGCAACTGGAGTAAACCTGTAGAGTAAATGTTCTCTCGAATTGTTGCAGATATACAGCAAGTGCCCTCTAGAACTATTCAAGTTTATTGAAGTTATGCGAAACGAAGATGAACAAACTGACTGTATTACTTCGGGCGAGTAATCCAGAACACGTAAAATGAAAGGGAGCAAAGCGAGATTATACAAAATAAGACACAAATGAACTCCGTACGGAGGTGACGTCACCCCTAGCGACGAAGGAATGCCTTATGTCGGGGTCGTCTTGTCTACGACGCGGGCGGGTATTTCATTTCTCTGCCGAGACAGACCGACCCCGCAGTCCTCCAACTTCCCCTAGAGTTCCACGACTTCAAGAGCGTGGTGGTTGAGGGTGTGCGGGGGAAGGGAAGGGGTTTACGACGACATCCGCTGGCTCTGCGAAATGATTTCCATTGGCACAGAGAAGTGGCCGGGGAACTTTTTAAGGCGCCGTAAAAACAGTCTCGCGCGGCGAATCGCCGAATTCGTAGAGAACGACCCCGTCTCGGGCAGGTCACGTGACGCCGCGAGCTGTGCACATGTCGAACTGCGAGCCTTGCATGCCTAAGGTTTTTTGCCCAATTGGTCGGTATTATGCATCAGTATACTATGCACCAGATGTAAAGTATCAGTAAAACATGCTAAAACTGTGCCTTATATAAAATATTTAGTCCTATAAAGTGAATATTAATATTAGAAAAAGGTATATGGCTAAAGTAATTTTTGTAGAACTGAAGATTATTTTATACATATGTAACCGTTGGCGTACAGTCAGAGATGATGGTATATCGCGAAAATGTTTTTGGCCAACATACCCTTGAAAACACTGCAGTTTCTTCCTACATAATGATTGGGTGATGTCCGTCTAACACAACGTATCTGTCTGCAGACCAACAACTGGCATCGAATATTACAATAGGGGTAGTCTTATTGGCTCAGTCAAATAGGGCAACAGCTCCACGTACAGGAGAAAGCCAGCAATAATCTAATAAGCTGAACGTTTGTTGAAATCCAACAAACAGTCAAGTTTTCCCGCGAAAAACCACCATCTCTACATATAGTCTAGTGATACATAAAACCGTCCGATTGCGCTTCGAACATGATAACAATCCGGCAACTTTATTGTATAGGAATGTCTTCTAAGATCGTGTCACACGTGAATGCACAAACAAATCGCTGGGGAACAGTGCACGACCGTCTGTAACTATCAATACTTTTCCCCGTTACAAGTATGTAGTACTAAAGTAATGTACGTCATAGACGCTTCGATTTTGTGCAAACACAAACGAAGTCTTATCTAGGGAGGCACCTTCATCATGATCTATTTGAAATATCGCAGTGTAAAATGTAACTGACACTAATACAGTCCTAAAAGTTGTCATGCTACTCTTTCTCCGCCTTTGTAGACACAATGGTACCCACAAGAAGCCACGTACCATTCGATTTGCCTACAGCGCTAATAAAATTTTGATAGGTCAGAACTTTTAACCTCATTCTTCCCTCCTCGCTCCAAAGTGAACTGCTGGTTGTAGTTTTAATCAACGAAATTAAAAACATATTAAACTGAAAATTTACCTATGATATTATTGGCTTTTTGGTATACTATTTAAAATCCGTGCTAATTTTAATAATGAATTTCTACACACAAAATGATTTATTAGACTGAAGTGAATTGTCATCCACTCCTTACCGTACAGCATAACGAAGCCAAATGATAATAATTTCTCATGAAAATCTACAAGTACATATTGGACACTTTCTAGCCAAAGTGATTATTAAAAAATATATGAGCCTTTGAAAATAAATTTTAAAAATAGTTTTTTTTTGGCGAAACACCAGAAAAGGAGTGTAGTTAAATTACAATTCTATGAACAATGTAAAATATTATTCAGATAATTTCCCTTTAATTAGATCACCTTTAAAAACTTCTTCACTTATATAAAAGGGATGACTTGCCTGGATGTGGTTTAAGCGGTGGTACTTTATTTTTACAGGAAGCGACTACTCATTTAAGTCACACGTACGCCTCTGTTGTAGTTTCATTTACATCCCGTTTATATGTATAAATCTACAGCCGCCTCAAAAAGTTTTGACGGAGAGTTTTGAAATATTATAGCATACATTCTGATGTGAAATTACCATTTTATGTCATTGTTTGGAATGTGTTTTCTTGTCGAAGATGTAACACTTGTGATAAGTTAAAACCCTGTTGGCAACTACTCTAAGGCCATTTACAACAATATTTTTGATTGTGTTATCTGGAGGAGCTTATGAAATGCATTAATTCACTGCAGTAATATGTACACGAAAATAATTGCTATTTTCGAAATACAGGTGGGAGAGCAATGACATCTTTAAGGTAGCTGCCTTTCATGCGTTTCAAAAGCATTGTATGCCTAATATACGGGGAAATACGTTTATTACGAAACTAGACCACATGCGTCCGTTCTGCCAATGTATGAAACGAAAACACACTTAGCATAAGGACGGTACGTAATTATTACTCCACCATGCTAATTAAAAGCACTTTTTCGAAGCCCTACGACATAGCTAAAAACGGCATATTCAGGCTGCCGTACTTCAAAATGTACCGACCGAATCTATGTGAAACTCAGATAGAAACGTGCACTGAAGTTTGCTCCAGACTTTCCACCAGTAAAATTATATGGTCACCACTTAGGGTCCCACAGTAAAAATGGATCGGCGGGAATCTTGCACGATAGTTTAACGGCTGGCTCGTTGTGGTGATGCGGTATTTAATGCCTAATTCAAGGTCGCCCTTATAGCGCCGTCATTTCCGAGCCTCGAACACGCAGGTAGGCGGCGCCCTTAATATAACCAGCAATGCATTAGTAACAAGCCATTATTAGAGACACTGGAAAATCACGAAAATGTTTAAAATGGTCTCCAATAAACTGTATATATTAACCGTGACACGTGTGAACAGTTTTGGGACGAATCACACACGTTGTGTGTACAAGCTGTGCAGTTCTAACTGGGCCTGTTGTAGAGAGAAATAATGCTACAAATAAACGATACTAATGTTTTTTATACTTGCGGTATTCATTCATATGTAAAATCAGTTTAAAATGTTTAGTACATCTGGCTAAATTAATCATTTTTGCTAAATTAATTTTGTATTTAAGTGTTTCTTGTAGTTATAGTTTTATTTTTGTTTGTCACACATGCATGATTTTAATTGTATAAAACCTGGTTAAGTGTAAGAGAAGGCGAAAGCTTAACTTCGCCACAAACAAAGCCATTAAATAAATAAATAAATATTGATACGAAACATTCCGTGTTATGTACATCACGTTGGAGCCTAGCAAACAGTCAACTATTCCTGCGATTTTCCAGTGTCTCTAGCCATTATACGTGTGCAACAATATTCTTTCTATACGAAAAACTAATATTAATAGAACTTAATCTGTTGCTGAAACCTTCAAATGTTGCGGAAAATCTTGTTTTGACTTCTTGAATAATTTAATACGCTAATGCTCATTCACCAGTTAAATACTTCCAAAACTTTGATATGTTGTGTGTGCGTGTATGTGTGTGTAGATAAAGTGAAGTAACATTTATTTGGCAAAAGTAAAATTCACGAACTTCGGTGCATGCTTTTGTTTTCAGCAAATTTCATATTTTAAGGAGCTTTATTTTGAAAACCATTTAAATTTGGTCTAATATAACTACTGCTTTCTGATGACGAATTTGGGCGGTGCCATGCAACAGTAGCCTAAGCGCCAATTGTAACTCAACGTGTTAAAACTTCTTCAGCTTGGAAAGTATTAAAATTAAAAATAATATTTCAGTCCTATAAAAATATTTATAACAACAGGATATAGGACTAAAATACTTTTTGCAGAACCAATTCAAAGGTAAAGAATATTTAATACATAATATGTTACAAATGGTACATCGTCTAGTGTTGTATAGGCCCCTAACGCCGCGCCGCCCTATTAATTAAAAAAAAAGTGAAATATGATTTTAAGCTCGCTGCCTACCCCAGAGCTCTGGTGCAAGCAAGTATATGGATTTACATGTTACATTTCATTATGTGGGCCTTCGTCATCTTCCAAGATATCGCTTTCGTACGAAAACCATTGCGTTGAGAAGAGGGTATTATTGGTACAGGTATGAGCACGTGGGGAGAAAATTTTGACTAGGAGTTTTCGAGTGTTTTTTTTTTTTTTTTCATGAAAATATTTGTTTACTCACCGTTTTTCAGGTAAGTATTGTAATACATTCAAACTGTCTTAAAGCAATGTGGGCCACACCGAGATGAAAGATGAACAAAAGAAGTTAGTGATGGCATATATAAAATAAGTTAGTGATGGCACATATATGTAGATTCGACGTACAGAGAAATACCAATTCATGGGGCCGCGGTGGCCCCGAGACCCCCCGCCTCTCACGAAGGCGATGCGGGTTCGATTCCCTGTTGGGTCGGTCCTTCCCGTATTTTCGCATGTGGGAAATCGTGTTGGATGATGTCGCTGGCTGGCGGGTTTTCTCAGGGATCTCCTGTTTCTCCCGCCATTAATTCCAACGCCGTTCCGTACATTATTTCACCCCTCACCAACGCTAAAGACCTAGACGTTGAGCGCTAACTAAAATCTCTTCACTTAACTTCAGTACCGAATTCAATTGAACACGTAATTGCTCACGCCATGTCTTCAAGGTAGGCAGGACCCTTAAGGGGCCTCCCTACCTGCGCTTCAAATGCGTTGCAACGAGTTACGGCAAATCTTTTTTTACGAAACATTTTTAACGCGTGTTGTGTTTGAATATCTACCAAAAGAACACACACTTCAAACTTTTTCGCTATAGTTTTACAAATTCGTGACATTTATTAGAAACATAATTTTCGGGCCCCTCAAATGGCCAGAAATGGGTTTTCCAGGCTGTCGTATGTGGAAGAATAACAACCGGTTTAAAAAAACACAACTTTAGACACAAGCCTTAGACTTTGACGTATGCTGTCCACATATAAGATAGTATGGTCACCGCTGAAAGTTACATAGGAAAAAGGATAATAGTGAAGCACTGCACGGCCCCTTAAGCAAGTAGGCAACTCTGCGCACGGCACTAGTTCAAGTCGGGCACCCACCTAGTGGATCACTATTGTGTTGTAGCAATCTCTCGGACGGCGACGGGCATGGATTGCTGTCGTGTGGCGCACGACACGTAATCACGCTAGGCGGCGTTAGAAATGCACGTTTCACAAATTGTTCCGCTGCAGCGCGCCACAATCAGATACAAACTTGCGAGCTTGGGTCTCAGCCGCGCGCAATTATGAATAATTCTCCGGGGAATGTCAATAATCGAGCTGCGTCGTCGGCCAGTTGGTTGGTCGGCGATTCCTACCAGCGCAGCGCGAGTACAATAGTAGGCCTATCAACAATGTGCTCTGACTGTCAATAAAGGTGTTTTTAATGTTTCTGATTGTTTCCGGTGACCTCCTGGAATAGCATGACTGGGCTTCTATTAAATATCGCTACCTGCTATTTGCAGCGATGTAGCGCAGGTAGGTGCAAAGCGAGTACACTGGGTATTACCTGTCACCTCTAGTAACATTGGGAACTGAATATTCAAACTTTTTTTTTAAGCTGCGCATGCGCGAACAAAGCAAATTTACCTGATAGGCGCATATTAACAACCATTTTGTACTCATCAGGGGGTCGATTAAATATCGCTTTCGGTGGGTGCAAAGGCAAAATTTGCACCTGCGTTGCGTCTGCTTACACTGCATTGGAATTAAATACTCACGTAATGCCACAGAGGACCCGTTTAACTTGCTCTGCACTTGCGTTGCGCTGCGTCGATGCAAATAGCAGGTGGCGATATGTAATCGGGGCCCAGGTGACCTCTTTCACTTCTGCGTGTGCGTATTTTACTACGCTACAGAGCGACCAGACGCAACGCAGGTGCAAATTTTGCATTTACCCATAAAAGAAGATATATTTAATCGGCTCCCTGCTGTATTGACGCTGTAACGTCATGACAGTGTGCAGTCATTATCGAAAATACTATTGTGCCGGTCAAAACTGCTTACTGCACAGTATTTTTTAAAAATAAATATTATTAGTTATTTGACTTGAGCATTTCTTCTTACTTACCCGAACAGCGTTACAAGTTTGTCAGAACGTTGTAAGAAGGTCATGATACAAAATTGAGTGCTAAACACTTTAAAATAAATATTACTTGTTTCTCGGAGGTAATATGAAAAAAATCACAATCCTTGTTACTTTTGTAAGTTAATATTTTACCTAGGTGACTATTTATAGGCCACAGTCTCTGATGATAAATTTTCGTACATTTTATCTTGGCGCAACAAATTACATTAAACGAATGTGTAACTTTTGGAAAATTTGTACACTTTATTCCCTTTTTTACATTGACTTCCAGAAATGTACAGGTTTCATGAGGTTACTTTATGCCCCACATTATTTTGGCGTCTCTTCGACAGTCGACAACGAAGTCATTGGGAGCAGAGACTTACGTAAACACGAGACAAGAAATAAATTATTCATTGCCGATAGTAAGGAACCCGTAGTTAGCCTAGAGTAATTTTACAAAACCGTAATGATGATGATTGGTCGGGAATAGATCCCGGATCTTCTCGAATGCGAAATGTGCCCTGGTTTGACTCGGGTTTCGATGAAGATATGATATTCATGACAAATAATAACCTGACCAAAATAAACGCCTTTAAAAAGTATGCCAGAATCCGAAAAAAAAAGTCAGTGTTGAAACAATTATCTTGTAGTTATTTCAACAAAAAAACCCGCTAAGGTGTTTTATTTGAGTGTATTAACGAAATTATATTCAAGACTGTTACGTTTTTATCGCAATAAGTTTAGAACTTCGCTTCGTGGATTATGTATTCAGAACAAGACTTACTAAAGTTTATTAATAAGCTTTTTTTTCTAATTCCGTACGTTGTTTAAAGATTTCCGAGACTTGTTAAATATACGAATGAGTAGCAACGTCTTGACTTTCATCTAGTAGAGTAAGAGAAGTTTCAGAAAAGTAAAATTTATAACATTACTTTTAAAAAATGAACTTGATTTAAACATTCCTAATTAAAATCAAATTACAACACCAAGTATAAAACGTGACTGGCCATTCTCTGGAGTAAATTTACGCGCGTAGTTGTGAGTATAAACAAAAACAACAGACACCATACAAACATGGAATGGACACTCGAATGTGTTTTGCGGCTGTTGGAAGAATACAAAAAATTTCCAGTCCTCTATAACACAAAACCACCAAATTATCAAAACAAACATTTGCGCTATACGCACCAAAGGCTGTGGCCGCGTATGTATCGAAAGTCCGTGAAAACACTACCACTGAAGAAATAAACAAGTTCAGGAATTTTCGTTCGTACTTCACGAACGAACGTACGAAAAGGAAGAAGTCTGAAAATATGGAGCAGGAGCAGACGAGGTAAATAAAAGAAATATTACGATATATACACAAATTTTGTGTTCAGTCGTTATCAGGCGTAATGTTGTTGTGTAAATTGAGTTAGGCCTACTGTGCTTAAGAGTGTGTGGTAGATAAATAAATGCTGAAAACATAAATTGATTTATACGCTTTTTTCGAAGCCAATATGATAAAATACTCAATGACAATCCTAGATAATGGTATTTGCCAACTTTATGAGTAAATATTAATCCAAAATGACTAATTCGTTACGCGTGATCTCGTGCGCCGCAGTTAAATGCACGAGGTTCCGGCGTCAGAGATTGTGTCTGAGAAGTTCGTAATACTGGAAATTATTTTGTTTATACCGTTTGCTAAAACTATTGTCTTGGATTTATATTGTTTAATTTTCGCTATTTGGCTGCAAGAAACCTTTACAGATTAATGCTTTTAGCGTTGAATTATGTACCACACCCTCTTAAGAGATTTTTAAAGGGAGGGGGGATTGCATGCACGTTGGACACCGAGGAAATCATGGTATTTGTGTAACTAAGTATATAAAATAATATATGGTAATAAAATTGTATAGGTTACAATACCTGTATTGTGTATTGAGATACGGTAATAGTGTTGTCGAGCTATGTTGTAGCCATTCCAAAAAATAATAAATAAATAATTCGGCAGGAAAGTCATTAAGAGCAAAATACGTATTTGCCTTTACAATCTAATTAAAAATATATTTTCACAAGACGTTAGGCAATTTTCTATAGTATGAACACTTGAAAGACCTTATAACATTTCAGTGGATGTTTACATACACTCGTGTTACGAAAGTGCTGAATAAACCTTCTGTTAAATTTTAGAATCATTTACTGGTAGATTTCGTTTCCTACATGGTTCACAGTTATTTTCAGCTTCATCAGATAACATTTCCATCATTGAAAGTGCACGTAATATGCCTTGTGCATTTGGTTATCCATTTGTACTAAACTTTGGCGTGAGTAAAACAGATTGCATGCAATTGCGTAGCGCTGTGTAAAAGGAACCATGAGAGATTTAATGCACGAGCGATTGCACGCAAGGAGCTGCGCAAGAAATAAATAGCGTCGTGTTAAGCACTCCAAGTGTAATATAAGCTGATATGTTGAAGGCAGTGCGGCCTTATACAACTCGTCGACAGCCAGGCCCTATACAGCGGGCGTTAGAGATGCCGCGTTTTGTGGTACGGAAACAGTCAGGCAATAAGAGCTAGAATTGCACGTGCGTCAACAACCATGTCGCCTTTATGCGCGGGTCGTGCAATTGGCGTGCTATGTTTTGGTCGTCGGCTTTTTTTCTATGGAACTTTTTAAGCTGTAACCGTACTATTTTATTTACGAAAAATGCTTAGTACAGTCCAAACGCATGATTCTCTATTTTTGTTTTACCAATCTCGTTGGCAGCCTGAAAAGGCCGTTTTTAGCCAAGTACCCCGAAACTATGTTTCTAAGTATTAAAATAAAAAAACAAACATATTTTAAATGTGTTTTCTTTTCGTAGATAAAGATGTCGAACACACATTTTTGTTGTGTCTTTTTGTTATTTTTCTGTTCGTGTCTGATATTTGCTGTGTTTTTTGTTTCATCTCATCGTTGTGTCGCATGTTACTTGGTTTTTTTATTTTATTTGTTATTATTTTCATTTATTATCTGTTTGTTCCTTGTTTCTATTTGACCCGATTCCATTTTAGAATTTCTTGTTGTGTATGTATCTTGCTGACTAAGCATACTCTGCTTATATTATGGTTTTCTTTTATTTGTTTAGTTTTCTTTGACAGTCGTTCAATTTGCAATGGAGTACGTCCAAGAAACTGAATCCAGTCATGCACTCCCATTGCACAGTTCTTTCAAAGATCACACATTTTTAGTAGTATACACGGCCGTAGAAGAACAGGTCTGGACACTCGCCTGGAAACTTGACGCCCTTGTTGTTTGGCTGCAGTTCACCAAGTTACCGATAATGATATACCTTTTTGGCGCTGTAATCCGGGCGGTCGGACCTAAACCCCGTCCACTTCCCTCCCACTAAGATAAACAATTTATCAAACGTATTTTTTATCAATTTATGAAACACTTCCTTCGCTCACAATTTTAAATCATGGCTCCAGCAATCTTTATTTACTTTTTAATAATTTTATATGAGTACGAAATTGTGTCAGTTTTGTAGACGTCACTTGAGACTGCATTTCCCTCTTATGGAAAATGTTTAGCATGCATAGTATTCAAATAATGGCACGTCAAAGTCAAAATTTGCATGACTACGGGTGCATACAACTAAGGAAAACTATCAGACTTACTGAAGTGAAATAATTTACTCTAAGATTAGATGTCGAATGGACAAAAGTTATTAAAATGAAAGAACGCATCTTCGTATTTTTCAAATATTGTTGAAAATAATGTTTTTAATGTCGAAAATTAGCGACATCTTAGGTACACTAAATACGAATACCTTTTTATTTCATTCAAATATTTAGTTTTTGACCAAAAGGGGCATTCCTCCTGATTACAACGATACCAAATAGCAATGCGAACTGTCGACTCGTTGTGGTATATGCGTGCAGTAACAAGTGCGCGTCAACTACTGCGACGACGCGATGATTTCTTACGCTCGCCTTTCTTACGAGGGCGGAGAGCTCAAGCGACGTAACCTCACCCTTCCACGTCCTTTGTCAAACTGAAGCACGCTGGAAGCGCGTTAGCTGTCTATTTACGTGATTCAGAGCATATATTCCGTGTTTCATAGGAATATGAAAGAGTACTGAGCTATACGAGTCTTAAATAGCCTTTAGGTTGTTTCTTAGATAGGCTGTGTTTGTGTGAGTAAAGCACAAATTTGATGGCGCGCTAAAATGCTGTACGTTGACCGGCGGATGCACCGCAGCATCACCTGTACGCGCAAGACTTTTCTATTGTTTTATTTGTTACATGGTCCTTGAAGCGGTGACCGTATAGTTTTATTTTTAGAATGTATGGTGCAAAGTCTAACGCACACGATCGTTTTGTGTTACGAATTAGGATGGAATTATCCCAATTAAGGAAGTCTGTAACAACAGTTTTTGATAATTTTTAATACTGTAGACCAGTAAATCATATATTCAATAAGCGTACTGAATTTATGAACGTACCTTAGGCGAGGTTGATTTTGGACACATGGGGTGACTTTGGAACACTTTTATACTATTTTTCATTTTCTATAATTGTCAACTGTAAATAAACATTAATTAGATGTCATGTGGATAGTTATTGTTCGGAATTTATCGCGGGTAAGTGTATTTATTCAGGGCTACCATACTCTGAAAAAAATCAGCACTAATGGTTTTAGAGAAACCAAACTTTAGTACCAGAAGTAGAATGTTCAGGAAAATTTTACAATCCAAACTGTTTGCAGAGCTGTATAAATAATGTTAAAATTTATGTTGTTACAGGAATCAGCTTTCCTGTATCAGTGACTGTGTTTTGTACTGTGAACTACACACATAGTCGTGAATACAATATTAAAGTATTGTTGCAGTAACAGAACACGATACTGCAGACCCAATGGTGCAAGTTAGTAACTGCAAAGGAACTTTTGTAGAAATTACCTTCGTTCTTCACAAATGTACAGGAAATGTATGGTACCTACAACAGTGTCGTGGACAGTTAGAGATACATACCTTTAGCTACAGATGTAGCCTTGCAGAGATAACAGAAAATGTACGGTTGTTGCAGCAAAGTAGTTGACTCTTAAGAGGGCGCGGTACATAATTCAACGCTAAAAGCGTTAATCTATAACTGTAGGTTTCTTGAAGCAAATTTGCGAAAAGTAAACAATAGCAATCTTAGACAATAGTTCTAGCCAACGTTTTAAACAAAATTGTTTCCAGTGTTACGAAGAACTGAGGCACAACCTCTGACGCCGGAACCTCTTGCATTTAACAGCGCCGCAAAGATCACGCGTAAGGAATCAGTATTTCTGGATAAATATTTACTCATACAGTTGGCAAATACCATTATCTAGGATTGTCACTGAGTATTTGATCCATATTGGTTTCGAAAAAACGTAGAGATCAATTGATGTTTTCGGCGTTAATTATTCTACCACACACTCTTAAGAGAAAACATCTGATTCTGTTAAGATTACAGACTTTAAATTTCATAATTAACAAACAAAAATAGTAATTACAGCAACGCAGTGGGCTATTAAGAGGGTCCATATTATTCTGTTGAGATTGCAAAACTAATATTATTGTAGAGCTGACAAACAAGTATATAATCACAATAGTGTTGTTTACTACTAGAGGGGCAACACAATTATGTTCAGATTACAGAAATATTATTGTAGAGTTAACAAGCAAGTACGGTAGCCACTACAGTGCCATGGATTGTTGGAGGTACCGACGGCTGCGACGATAGTGCTCTCTGTTGCTAGTTCCAGGAACATCTTGCAACTCAAGCTTGTTCTATCAGCTATACAAATATATTCTGAAGTTTTGCTAATTTTGTTTAATACTATCTGGCGATAATATTCACAATAATAGGACGGCCAGGTCTGGACTAGATCGTACTCATTACAACCTATGTAGAATGGTGGTATTTGAAGTAATGATGATGAATAGTTATTTTAGCTTGGTCCGAAGACATGATGTTACGACGATGTGTCCTAGGAAACCGTGCCCACTGCTGGTGTCTTGTGGCAAGCATTAGGAGCGACTGTTGGGATTACCATACATTAATGGAGGCTCAGTTATACTTCTCAGTAGTAAATGTTACAGAACATATTTTTTATAATTACAGCACACTGTTGCTGGGACTACCATGCTGTTCAATAGACGTAACATAGGTAACAGATTGCTTGTATTATCATACCTTTCAGCTGGCTATATAACGCATATGTGCACCGTATGATTGCACAAAATCTCAATTAAAAAAAAAAAAAACACAACCTTTAAAATTATTTGAAATATTTACTACAGTAAAAAAAAATCTGGAAAAGCAATAAAGTATTCAAGAAATGCTTCTTGGAGTTTCCCACATTCTTAGAGTGGTAGAACTATGCCCACGTGGCCGCAGGCTCCAGGGAAGTGCGACGGGGTGTGTCGTAAGATAGAAGTATCATCAATCTCGCGAGGAGTAGAGGGCGTGGCGGAACGGACAAGTATAAGTGGCAAGTGGCTCGTATTGCTGGGAGGAGGTTAGTGCGGGCGCAGGCCCTCATAACAGGGATAGGGTAAACGATTACTTAACCGAAGATTGCCGAAGTTTACTTCCTTCGTCTGACGGCTTGAGCAACGAAAAATAAATGTTACAGTGAAATAATATTGAAATGAAATATCTCATGCATACTAAAGTGTGTCATTAACTAATATATGTATTTCGTATGTTGGAAATTTAAATGTAGCCACGTAAATTATGTTACGTATATGGCAATTTTGAAACGTCTCACTTCATTGTTCATTGTTAAACTGCCATTACCGCTTGTATGTGAAATTCCCAAGTGCCAATGCAAGTTCCATTTTTATTTAATAGGCCAATGTTGCGTTAAATTTATTTTAAAAATTATAAACGGAAAGTGTTGTTGTGTTGCTTTTGTATGTATACACGAAATTCTCCAGTAGCATATTATAATAATTCACGAAGAAAAACAAACAAAATAATTCCTTTAAAAAACGCAGACTACCAATGATTCAAAATGGAAATTGTGTTACATTGCGTGTTCTGACTTTGGTATCAGAGAGGGGTGAGTTACAGCCAAATTCGGGTGTTTTCTGTGAAAATAAGGTGCTCTGTGTTTAACCTGGCAGTTACGTCTCTATGCTCATTGTGCGGATGTATCTACCCTTCCTAGAAAGGACTTTTGCATCACGTATCCCCCTCCCCCGCAGCACTGAGCCCGTCAGTGTTCTCATCTCGACGACCGCATAAATCATAGGCGACGTTTATGTTCTCCGGCCCGTGTGAGAATACTGACTGACTTGACTGACACGGCGAGTCCAACCTCTGGCGAGCTTGGCACGACAGCAAAGAAAACTTTCATTAATGCGCGCGGAACCACATGCAGCAATATAAAGACGAGAAAATAATGTTGTTCCTAAATTTTTACTGCGTAACAAAAAAACTTTCCCGCATTGTCCCGTAAGAGTAAACCTACGTGCGACACAACAAATATTTCCGAGGAAATGCATATGTTGAAATTAAAAGTTCGCCTCGCCTACTTGCTGACTTTCCTTGCCAAGTATTATGCAATTTTACAGAAGGGCATCCACCGTTAAGTGAGCGCGTTAATACCCTACTGACAGGTGATAAACACAAATAAACATAATTTGGGCGTCAGACATTAATTTTAACAACGATTAATTGTATTATCTGATAATCACAAGGTAATATTAACGTTAACAAGTGGTGGAAAGATAGAAATTAAGTGAAACCAAACAATTATCTTGGCCTAAGAAGTGCCTACTTTACCGTTAATTTCCTACAATAAAACGTAAGTTTATTGGTACAGGTAATCCACGGCAATACTGGTCTTAAAAGAAAACATCTAATAAACATAAGAATAAATGTCGCATGACCAGGATACCCGGGGCGTAGCCAGAGGGGAGATATCCCCCCGAAATGAAGGTAGACTGTTTGAAGATAAAAAAAATTAGCTGTGTTATATTCACAGTAGGTACAAAAACTGCTTAAATTGCATCATTTTGCACATTGTAATCGACATTTTCCGGGAGAGAGACCCCGGACCCCCAGGCTTCATGACATGTGAGCGATGTCCCCTTACTATTTTGTGAAAATTCTCAAGTTAGTATACCCCCCCAACAAAAATTCTGGCTACGCCCTTGCCCGAGAGCCAGGGTTTCGCTCTCCGAAGTGCAGACTTTACGACTGGCCGCTCATAGATATCTGTGTGCCCCGTGGAATGACGCGAGATGAGGTCCTGCCAAGGAGAGGCGTAGGAAAGAGGTGAGGAGGGGAGAGATCCCCGAAAAGTCTCGCCGACCAGCGGCATGATTCGCACATGCGAGAATCCGGGGGCCGACCCCGCCGGGAGTCAAGTCCAGATCGCCTTGGTTGGAGCCTAGTGCTCTGACCACTTTGACCGCCGTGGTCTTTACAAGTACGTGCATTTTGTTGCATCTTCAGACTTTTAACTTTTGATAGTGATGAAATGTATATGCCGGCCGTGTTTGTGAATCATTATGCCAGTGTTTATGTCTATTTTTAGCGGAAAGACGGATATTAATAGAAGAAAAAATTTAGCATGGTGGTAACAATTATTCACATTACTGAGAATAGTGTAATCAACATCAAGATCATTAGGGAAGTAGCCAGTCACCTGACAACTAACAGGAAACGTCAAGGGAATTGGCTTTAGCGTGCAAGGAAGCGTAATTTTGAAAAAGAAAATTGCAGAAAGTCGAAATCACAATCGCTGTCATTATCGTAGCAATCATCACCACCATAATCCTCACCATCATATTCACCGTCACCACCATCTTTATATCCCTTATTTCAGTTTTACATGTCTACCCAAAATCGCTCAGGCGAATGCTGCGATAGCTATTAAAAATATCAAGGTCGACCCCTCTCCCAGTTCCAACAATACCAGTACTCTAGTGTAACCATTTGTAATAAACCTCGCTATCGACGAGATATAAAACCCACTCATTCATCATCGATTAATTAATTAATTCACTGTTACCACCACTTCCACAATCGTCATAATCACCACGTTTGCTTCTACAGCCACCGTGTATAAGCCCGTATTGAAACGGTGCCCGACCTGCGGCAGCGACAATTTATGACGTGATGCGAGTGTCGCGTAGTTAGCAGACAGACAGCCACTTCACAACCCTCCCTATCCTGTCTCCTTTCCGAGCCGTGTTTTTATTGGCCAGTCAGTTAAAGTACCGTTGAGTTATCGCCTGCCACCAGCCCAGGTCTCGACGTCATCTCGTCTGTCCACCCCGTCCTAATTTATTTTTGCCATTCGCATAACTCAACCCCCCTTTTTTTCGAACTTGTCACCCTTGAGTTACGTTATTACAAATAAGAACAATGGAGCTAGTACCTAGAAAAACAATTTAATATTTATATGATTCTACTGAAATATTTTCGCACCAAATGCAACTACGTAAAGTTATAATTCCATGCGTATTTTAATTTTCAGTTTATTGAGCTTTAAAAAGGCTATATTTTCAAACGCCGCCTTAAACATTGAAAACGCGTTTTTATTGGTTAACACGCGGACAGTGTATTTTTGCTTGCCGCCTGCCCGATAGGCAATATAGTAGATTTTGTAATTTTATGCTGACTTGAAAAACTGGACAAATTTAATGAACCTCGTTACTTAAAAGCTAACTTGTAAAATTCGCTCGTTACCAATGCTGGGATCGCTGTAGTTGAAGATTCTCTTAGTTAATATTGAAGATAGTGTGTTGAGAGGAGTGAAGACAGTAAGGTACACCGTAAAAACTTCATAAAATATTTAGGAAGTTATTATCCCAGACGCAGTATGGGACAAATTACCATACTTCCGTCTTGTAAATATGCAAACTTTTACAAATGTTACAACACAAGTCTGGTAACTCTAGTATATATTTGACAGTTTTATAATTAGGTTTAGGAGTGCTACCATGGATGTCTGGGAAACTATTCTATACACACGTCTGGTAAATTTACATACTATTTTTTACTGTGATAGCTCTCGCACACTGCGACGTTTTAGTGGTAGGTTTGAGTTTATGTCGGTTTAATTGAAACTCCAGAGTGGTGATAACTCACTACGAATTCACTTTATTGTGTCAAATCCGTTCAAGAATAATAACTTTTGGTTTAAAGTCAACCGTATGAAGGTCGTATGCATCCAAAATGTGAACCTACCGAGCTAACGGTTTTAATGCGTTTAAGCAAACCTGCTGGCTCGTACAGACTGGTGATCTAGCGTTCCGATTACGCGAACTGATAAATTAATGTAACACATTAATTTATCAATTAAAAATCAATTTTTCTTCCCAATCATTGTTATGTTTCTTGTGAGCGATAGTGAAAACTGCCGTAGCAGTGCTGCCATCTATTGGCGCATTTTACAGAACCCCGCCCACCTCCCGAATTATCTATCGGTCAATCACAGGTGCCTTGAACTCGCCTATTGGCTAAGCCATTTCCACAGGCGGGACGCAGGGGCGTCATTTCAGGTTTTTCTAGGTGGAGGGAGGGGGGGCAAGATTTTGTTTTCCGGCGACAGTGACCTTGTTGCATCTCCTTTATTAATTAAGCATGTACAAATTAGAAACTTTAATAATAAAACTTCAGTTTAATGTGCTTAAGTTAGCATTATTTAAATTTAAAAATACAAAAAATATATTTATACACTTAAAATTCTAAATCCCTGTGGCCCCCAAATGACGCCCCTGGGGCGGCCACGCATTGGTACAGCAAAAACACAATAAATTGAACAAATGTCGAGATTTGGTCACAACTTTTAACTTAAAAGAACTTATATATTTTACGCTTACAGTGTCATACTGTACACAATACATTGATATAACCATTGCCTACACAAACTATACTTTTGGTGCTAATAGCAGACTGCTTCAGGTTTTATTTTTTTAGAAACCACGCAGTTCATCTTGTATTGCCACACGGTGCTGTAGTAAATATTGTATTTGGAATCAATTTAATTGTATTGATGCACAAAGGAGCTACTATATAGACTTATAACTATTCGGAGTCCCAGCCACGGCCCACACAAACAACTGGATTTAACGCAAAATTCACGAACCAAACGTAAGTGACTGTAGAATTAGAGTAAGCAAACGTGCAATAACAAGTCCTATGACGTCACAGGAACACCAATATGGCAGCACTAGTTTATACAGAGCTAAAATAAACGCTCTTTTTATCTTCTTTTTCTCGAGTTATACTGACGCAAATAAAGGAAGTGTAGTACCGTTATTCATCGAATTAAACGTACTTTTAAATACATTTAGAATTAAAAAATAGGTAAAATCCCCATTATTGCAAGTGTTTTACTTACTATGTCAGAGCTCTTGGTTGTCGTAGTGGTAATACCGCTGGTATCTCGCCATGGCCACCCGGTTTCTCTTAGCTGGTAACTATATTTGGAAAATATTTGCATAATAACAAGTACTGTAGATATAACAACTTACAGATCTACCTAATATGTGTACGATCCTAGGTCAGACTTGAACCAAGGATATTTGGTTTTGCATTCCAAACTTTTGGTGTTTTCAGAGCTATCGGTATTTTCCTGGACTATTTGTTTAAAACGATCCTCGCGTAGGTTGAAACTATTCTGCTTATGCGGGGAAACGTGTAATAACCGAACAGATACGGCAGGAAGCCATGGCGATCGTTGCAGAGCTTAATTATATCGTATGCTCATGTGCAGCATTCGCCATGCTAGGAATTGTATTTATACATTTAACGGCGCTGATAAAAATTGCTATTCTGTTATCTCGTGGCAGTTGGTCGCCGTGCCAACAGCCTACTGAGTTTTCCCGTAAAAATGACAATGCGTTTCCCCCCAATGCTCTCCCGTCCACAAATTCAGTCGTTATGCAAATCAGAAACAAAATTTCCTTTCAGCGTGTTCTGCCGTGCTGTTTTAACTTGTGATTGCACGAATTCCCGCGAACGCAGTTACACGATAAAGCGTATCATCAAACGCCAGAAAAAATGCAAATGTTTTAAGGTTTAATGTTCCTAAGTTGGTAAACATGGTTTGGTCCGTCTGCATATACTAACGATGCCCATAGTGATAAACGAATTTTTTGACAAACAGTTTCTCTCCAAAAAATATGCAGTCCTGAAAAAATTTTAATCCTTCAGAAACATTGAGGCGATGTATGAATTGTAAACTTATGAAAGACGTAACATATGCCTAAGTTATGTCATTTCGTGGTAAACATAAGTTCAAATAATTTTTGAAAATACACATTTTAATTAATTATTTTGGCTATCATTTTCTTTAATTTATTAGATTAACAAATTTCGTGTTCTTATATTATATGTTAGGGAGGTCAACCTAAACCAACATACTGTAGGCTATTTCACATACCGTAAAACGGGGTGAATAGGACCAACGTAATGTGAATCGGATCAAAAGTTGAAACAAAATTCTCGCCAACAGCGTTTCTTTTTAAAAACTATCTGTCAACATCATTATTTTGCTTATCAAGAATAAAAGTTTCTATAGCAAATATTGCACTTATATTGTTTTTATTCTATTCACCCCGTTTTACGGTACTGCTCGCTCGTTTATATTTTTTTAATGTTTTAAAATTTGACGTTATTTATTTTGTAGGCTATAGCGAATGTTATACTTTATTAATATTAATTTTATCTCAGGAATGTTTATATCACAAACTATAAATTGTACATAACTACATTATTTCCGACTGGCCCATTATTTTAGTTGACTGCAAAGGCTTCCCAAGTATTTTTTTTACAATGACAATGCTTGTAGCTTTACAAATAAATAATTTCACAAGGAACGCCCTTGTATTTTTGTTACGAAGGTTTGTGAAAGTGCAAGGGACGTCTTAAAGTTTGTAAAGGAAAACAGCATGCATGGCAGTGAATGCACCATATACATCAGAGCAGCCCATGTGATGTATCTCTTGACATGAAACTAAGTACTGTCTGTACTCGGGATCTGAAAGTCAAGGGCAAAGACTGCAAAACAAGAAAGATGTCGAACACTAATTGGTGTTATGCAGAAGGCATCCAAGCCACAAATGTAAAGGACAGTCAAAAAACAAGCTTATGAAATATTATACATTAAAATTTCAGTAGCTAAGCAACCAAATTCAAGCAGATATAGGTTATTTGAAAATGAGATGTATTAATTAACAAAATAACAAATGACATTTAAGTAACAATTGTTTGTGTTCTACTTTATGAAATGTGAGATGTTCTCTTTCTGCATAACGCCATTCAATTTAAAAACGAAATGGTCAGTTTAGCGCTGTAGAGCCATCCGCTTCCGTCTGTTTATTTAAGTTCAAGAGCCAACTACATTAAGCGAGTAGTATACTCTCGTACAACTTTAGAAAACTTTAACTGCCTTTATGGCAATTACAAATTAACATCAGGTAATTAATGCCTATGTTACTGCGTGCGGTGGAATGGAGATATCAGGCCATTTTAGAACCAACAATGTCTACTAGCATTGCATCAAACATCAACAACAGTTACTTACCCTCAGTAATTGTCAAATTTCAATGAAGGGTTAGGCAAAATTGGTGTGTGGGTGTGTGTGTGTGTGTGTGTGTGTGTGTGGGTGGGTGGGTGAATTTTGGTTCGAGACAGAGTTTTGGGAGAAGGAGGGTTGGGTTATGACACATGTATACCAACTCTTCTAACTGCCGAATGTAAATGTTGGGTATAGTGGCCTGACTGCTTGCCTCCCAGTATCCTCGGCCTGAATTTGATTGCCAGCTGTGGGGTCTCCTCAAAAATTTCTTAAGTGTGAAACGTGTTGGAAGTTGCCGTCGGTCAGCAAATTTTCTCAGGGACTCCCGTATCCCTCACCTTTACATTTCGTCATTGCTCCATACTCGCCTAATGTCAGCCTTCACAGTGCCCCTTAATTTGCGGTTGAGGGCTGACCGAAATCCCTATTTAATTCATATGGTAGTGTGTCGTTGGTGTCGTGAACAAAATGGACGATGGGAGGTAGGTAGATGGGTTTTACGTCTCGTCGACAGCGAGGTCGTTAGAGACGGTGACATACAACAGTACAAAGTACAATGGTAGGAGCTGGGAGAGGAGTCGGCCATGGCCATCCTAGCATTCGCCCGGAGATATTTCGGGAAATCATGGAGAACTGAAATCAGGATGGCCGGAGTCGAGAATCGGACCCGGGACTTCCCAATTGCGAGTCCAACGTGTGACCGTTGCCCCACCTCGCTCGGTAGGGGAGGTAGATAATTGTGTATTAAGTCTACTTACTTACTCTCATAGTTACGAGTTGGCCTATAACGGAAGTAAACCTTTCTACTCAATTTCTTAAAATAAACCGAAAGTTAAAAGTTTTCTCTAACGGTGACAGGGTTACAAGAAGAATAAGAAGAGTCCGATAAATTTACGAGCATATCGCTTTAATTTGTTCGGCAATACTCTGCCGAAAGGAAGCAACACGAATCGTTTAACTTCGCAGTTCGTAAAGCCAACACATTGCTTGACTGTAACGCATACCGAACAGTACCGTTGCAACATCCAGGAAAGTGTGCATCATTGATGCGTGTGTGCTTCAACTGCTGCAACGCCCGGAGGCTGAGGAAAAAGCGCGCGCATGTGTGATCTCGTGTTTTAATGACCCGGAGGAGAAAGCGAAATTGCCGTGTTTTATGCTGCGGCTGTAAAGAAAATAACGACGCTCGCAACTCGGAATGCCTGCAGGAACGACGCAATGAAGACATCTCTGATAGTGACTCCTCTTCTAAAATGTGTCCATAATGCTGGCGAATAATAAAGACGGGAACGAAATCGTGAAAACTCTAGATCTCTATTCAATCGTAGATTGACTACACACTGAAGATGTATTCAAGTCCCCCAAGCTACAGATATCATCACAGTTAGCTACTTAAAGAGAAATGGGATAATATTTAGAAGATATGTCCTGAGACGTCTCGTATCATAAAAACACTTGGCGACTTACATAGAATATTCGGATCTATAAAAATAGTATTTTATCTATGGTTGTGTTAGAACCAATGTATGATAACAAAACAAGTACTCTTTGTTTTGGAAATAATAAGAAAAGAAGACCACTTTTGTTGCCAAACGTTATATTACTGTCGGGGATTTCAATATGCTCCAATAATTCATGCCAAACGTATTGTACAGTTTTTGGTAAGTCATAACAATAATGAAGATGAGAAAATATAGGCGAGAGGAGTTAAGTATTCATTTAATGCAGCACTTAATTTACAGTTTTACAGTCGTTCCACATCCAAACGATGAACTCATGTGTCAGTAACATTTTCTTCGGGTTAATTCAATACGTCGTAGCTATTGTGCCAAGTTTGGTTTTACGAGCATGCTACAAACATCAGAGTAACAAATTTGAGTGTAAATTCAGTTCAAGTGTAACAAAATTGTACGGTAAATAAACACAACGTAACATTTGAATGCATATTTTTAATGTTGTAATATTTACCTCTTAGCAAATTGGTAAGCATTTCATTTAGTCACATTCCTCACAGGTATAATATTTTATTTGTGGACAATTTCCCCAAGTGAGATGGTGGATAGTATCTTGTAGTTGGCTTTTTTTCAGTTGCTTTTATTTCCCTCCTCTCATATCGTGTCGTGTGCTCCAAAGCTGACATGAAGGATTCGCCCCTCAACGTAAAATTGCTGGGCATAGCATTGTATGAAATTAGTTTTTTTTGTAATGCTCGGTTGTTTAGAAGAAAATATTTAAAATGCATAGTTATGATGCTCTAATAAAATACATGATCTTTCTATGAACCCATAAATACATAACATATGACCAGAGTATTGATGACGCAATTAGTCATGGACAGTATATTTTAAAATTATGAATATATTAGTCATCAGATAATGCGTATGTAAACATTTGGTGACTTAAACTGAAGGCATTTGTGTAATATTGTAAGCACTATTATGTATATATTTTAGTAATTTCCATTAAAAAAATAGTTATATTTATAAATGTAAAATTTATACTCAAGACCTCACGTCCCATTTTGATAGAAAAAATTTTTATGGCAAGCAACTTTCTCTGTTCATTTTATAACCTACGTTATACTAGTAGGAGAAAGGTCACCCCGCTTAAATACCTGAGTTATCAAGATTTTTTTCATACATCCTACAAAAAACACTACTGAAAATTTCGATGAAAGACGGCACTAATGGTTATGAGGAAGAGAGTGGGATTCAGTACGGAAGATTGAGAAGATTGGGTTGGGGCAGGATTGCAAAAGGTTGCTCGAGAATTGAAACGGCTTGTGCTGCATAAACCCCAAATTCAATACGCGGGGTGTGACCCCACCTTAAGAGTGCTGCCTGCCTGTCTGGAAGCCCTGGCGAAAACAAATATAGGAGTTTACATGTCAACTTTTACTAGGCGATGCTCAGTCATATTTTCCGAGATCGTCTTCGGATGCAAAACATTTTTTGCACTGAGAAGAGGAAAATATTATTACAGAAATTAAAATGTGGAAAAAAATATGAATACGTGTTTTTTAATAAGTAATTGGCTTAGAATTACTTATTTGTTTATAGTTGTCAGGGTGGTGAAATTATCTCTGAAAGATCCTATAGCACTGTTGGCCGTACCGAGATGAACATGATAGTTATTGACATGGCTTATATGTAGTTTCGATATGTGTGACTAATTACAAATTTGTTTTGACCGAGCCCTCCGTAACAGTTACAGCCCTCTTATTTTAACATGAATTTGACAAACAAATCATTGTACAGCCCGCGCCATCTAAGTTGATGGCTGGCGATGTGGGGAATATCGAAGAGAGGATTGGCATTCATTACTACTACCGTTTTCTATTTGAATGCTGTATGTACTTGAAGCTGATGTTTTCATTCCAAAGTGTACTGTGTCTTGACTTAGTGCTCGGATTCATGGAATGCCCTCCACCTTTCCTAAAGCTGCCAACCGCCAACTAAAGTGGCGTAAATATAATTTTTTTTTTTCAGGTTACGTTTTCGGTAAGACTGCTCTGCACCGATTAATTCGTTATTTAATAACTGTACCAAACACTTTCCAACTTTTAATTTCCCACAAATAACATCTTTTTTGGTTCCATGGTTTTCGTACAAGTACATGTCAAAGTAACAATTTGACTACGTTACGAATTAAATAATTTAGAGTAAAGTAAATGTATTAAGCTGCAGCCTGATACATTTGTAATTTCACGTAGAAATTGTTAGTATTTAAAAAAATTATTCAATGTATCTAAATTTTCGCATATATTTGAGTACCTATATTTAAAAATAATAACTTTGAAGTGAAAAAGTCTAATTCTGTTGATTAACACATTAACCTGCACTCTAAATTATTTCATTCATATTATTTGAATAGTCTTTACTTCGGGTAAGTAGCAAAAATAGTCGAATTGCTAAATTGGCATGCGCATGTAACAAACAATGGGACCGAAAAATATTATATCTGTGGGAAGTCGTTATTAATCTAAAGCGCAGGAGATGGACAGTGTTTGCTACGAATACAAAAATTACTAATTTTTGAGCGCCCTTAAGTTTGCGAAAAAATTAGTTATGTATAGCAAAATGAGACATTTAAACCTCTCAGTTGACGATGCATCTAATATAAATATTTTGTATTTAGAATAAAACATTTAAAAAATAATAAAAATTGAAATATTTCAAATTTTTAGTTGGTTGTCCAAAAAACAAAATTAAAGAACGATGCAAAAATGGTATGTACCAAATGCGACATACAACTGACATACATACATGGTTTAATTTAGCGTGATTTCCGTGTAGAATATGCGTTTAAATACGTAATTTTTTCTTCCAGGGGTATTAAGCCCCTCCCCCTTTCTTTTTTGGTTAAGCCTTTCTCATCTACTGTGATACTCCCACCTCACACTTGTGTAACACTTCAATACGCGTATTTACAATTTGATTACATTCATGCTGTACCCGCTTGAATGGAAATTTGGTGGCACGATATATTCATGACGAATCATGAAATCCAAATGAAAGGCACTTGGGATTCTTTTTCCATTTCCGGATTGCACCCATTGCCATTCATTCTGCATTTTAAGAAGATTGCTCCCAGGAGCTTGCTTGCATTTGATACAAGCATGAGTGCGTCTTTTGAAGTCTTAATGTATGGACGGATTTCATCTCCAAAAAGAAGTTCTTTTTATATAGCATTTTTCATTAGGCCTTGTGACTTAGCAGAAGGAGCACATTTCACCTCAACCAGAATATTTTCCTCTCTAACGAAACATCTAGACTTGCACCAAAATTACCACGTACGAAATTCACAAATATGTCACACCTGTCGACATTCAAAACTATGTCTGCCTCGAAGCTTTTATTCGCGACGTATTCATTATGAATGCCACACTCCAAAGCGAGTGTTACAATATTAGGTTTGTACAGAAGTCGCTTGACAAAATTACAACAATGCGTGGAATCTTCCCGCTGGCAAACCACTCAAGAATTACTTTATGTTAAATGATCTTGTCGTATACCATACCCTTTATCACTTTCTCTTTGTGAAACTGTTTGCACAACAATGCGGTCTCATTCTTCTATAGTAACTTGCAACGATTAAAAAAAAAACTTGTATGTTTGCTGTCTGTGGCCTCGGTATCTTCAGGTTTCAATACGTTTGGTCCGTAGTCTTCATCTGGAGGAGCTAACACTTTTATGTCTTCTGTTTTAAAAACCTTTAAATTTATAAATAGAAAGTACTTTCATACCGACTCAAAAAGATGTATTAAATTCAACAAAAAAAAAACTAAATCAGAAAATTTTTGAATTAAAATAAAATTCAGACTTCATAAATATAAGAAAAATGAAATAACATTTTAAACCAATAAATAAATTGCGTATAAACTTAATTCTTGTCTGGTCGGCAACCAGCAAACGAAGCGCAACCTATGCCTGCAGTTTATGCTGTTGAAGTAGTCTGCAGTCTGTAACACAGTAAATCGTCATACTTGCACAATCATGTGATAATGATTTTCGTGGCTGAATACACGCTAACGTACCATTCAGTCAGCAGCAAAAAAAAATACTAGTTGAGTTATTTGTTTAAATTTAAGACTAAAATTCTTTGGTTTAGTTCACAAATGTTGCCGTTAACTTGGTCTACTTCATCCACCATCCACAATTAGATAAATGGGACGCCGTCTGTATCAACATTTTCTTTTTCTATCGCTTTGCGGTAATTCCTCAACACCAGCTTCAGATATTGACGTATGAGGTGTTGCAGCTACACCTGTAAACACAACAAACTTTTTACAATTATGTATTTTAGTATTTAGGTCTCGTATAGCTTCAACACGTGATGTATTACAAACCTTCTCAGTTGCTGCTTCATTTTTATGTCAGTGCAGTTGCTCATTGCTGGAACATCTAACGTCGCAAGTACACTCTCCAGTTGGGAAAACCTACCCTCGGGGTAGCTGCAGTCCAGGTAATTGCACTGTTTAGATCGTTGTAGCCAGTTTCCTCATTATGTTTTTTGTGTTCACGGTGGCAGGCAGAACATTCGAAAATCCGCTGACAGTGAAGACCGGGTCCCACCTCTTTATTTAACTCCAATTTACCAAATGTATGAATATTTTAATTAATTACCGTGTTCCGTTGTAAGGAGCTTGTGGAAAACGTAACTAGGATTGAAAATTCTGTTTCCGCACAATTAAGTCCACGATGACGTTCAAGATTCTTGATATTTCGTTATAACAAGAAGTGGCTATACAGCCTATACTATATCCGTCATTAAGAATTATAATTGTTAAACGATTTTCCATGGTTGATTGAACACTATTTAAAGCATTGCTTAAGTTCTAGTTGTATATAGGCCTATAATATATATCCTTAATCTACATGTAAAATTAACATTACCATAGTCAGTTTCATTTATGCTCTACTCAGCCGAATCTTTAAGATAAAAAATTAGGAATGCAAATATTAATTCACTCATTCTTACACTATTTATCATTAAAAAAACTAAACCAAGTGAAACCATCAGAATCCACAAACGCGCTCAGTCAACCGTGAACAGCCTGCATACAAACCAGCATGAAATAGTTACTGCAAAAATACAAGTTAGTCCTTTTTTTTTCTACTTTATATTTCCTTAAATGGTAAGTAGTGTTTGTTTGGTACAGTGATGTAGATCAAATATACGGGTAAACTTTTGTGATAAACATTTGTGTTAAAGCAATTTAACAACTCCGAGCATCAGTTACGTTCTACACATATATTTTTAATGCCATAATACTTGGAAAGAGGGACAGAGGTGCTGTTTAATGACATGGAACAACCACTTTAGAGTTTAAAAATGTTTCTCTCTATACGGCCGCAGATACTGGCTTGCCGGTTAAAAAAATTAGCCATTTATTTCAGACATGTTGCACATTCGCAAATCGAACACACGTCAGTGACGCTATGGTCACAAACTACCAGCTCGTTTTAGCTCGACACTAACAAACCAAGCCACCACGGCAACCCTAGTTATTTTGGTTTCAAATATAGTTCGTTCATAGTGATAGGCCTATATACGTTGTAACAATATTATTATTTTTGAACATCTATGGGTAAAAAAAGTAATCATTTTCAAGGTCTCAAATTAACAATTTGGTGTAAGAAAAAAGTTACTTAACAAACCTTAAAATAATAGAAACCAGGAAGTTGTGTTTTTAAACTTCCTTGCCTTTAGGTCTGCCTTTACGCGTTAGTAAAAAATTTTTTGTATTCCAGGTGAGACAATAAATGTAATATATTAAATATTTTTTTAATAATGATACATAAATCTTATAGAATACATTTTGCGAAGTTCACAGTCTTAGTTAATGTTGACTTGTGTCTAGAAAGAATTTTCTGCAGTTTATGTACAAAAATAGTGTAAAAATTACAATGAAATAATAAACTTGTCTTATTTATCCAGTAAATTGCTATGGAGTTCATGTAAGTAATTTCTTATTCCATTAAAGTATTTCAAAGGTCAGTTATGTCGTTTCAGAAAACCAAACGAGCTAACGACAGCCACTAGTCTTTTATTCGTGCGCCTTTTTCTTCTTATACCCAGCGGAAAAATATACAGTGGTAGATGAATATGTATCCCACTGATACTGTCTTATACGGGTATTTTAAAACATATCCTTGGTGAAAAATAGACTTACGGAATGAAACTGTCTTGAGTATGAAACCTACGTCACTCTTCCGACAATTCGAAGTATCATGAGAATTACGGCTACCATAATACAAAATCTCACCCATGAAATACAGCTTGTCCTTCATATATTTATTATCTACATTTACGACGACTCTACAATTTTATTTATGGAAAGTTTGTAATAAAGTCCAACGCAGGCTTCCAACGTTGTGTTTTACGAATCAGGATGGTATTTTTTCAGTTACAGTTGTCTAAAAAAGACGTTTTTAGCCATTTTGAGGGACTCCAGAAACATATATATAATAAGCGTGTTGAATTTTTAAAACGATAGAAGCCTAATTTTAACAGTGTGTTCTTTTCGTAGATAAACATAGTGTGAATTAGTTTTAACTGTTTCGCGTATAAAGAATAGGCGCGGCACGCTACAACACCGATCATACGTCAGATGCATAAGCCTCGTAACTGTACAAAAGTGCAGCATTCCAGTGTCTGAGCTCGTCGTGCAACCACCGCGACCAGGTACCGTTACTCACAAAGTCGAACTGGTCTGCCGTCGCCAACCTGTTTGAGGACACTTCTACTTGCCCTCTGACTGTACCGCCGATAGGTCAGTGGACGTGTGTCTCGTTACGTCCAGGTAATTAACGTACAGTTCACGCAGCAGTTATGGCGACCTTGCAAATGAGGTAAGGTAAGCGGGCTTTACGTCTCTTCGACAGCGAGGTCGTCACACAACTTGGTACAACGACAGGAGCTGGGGGAGGATTTCGACAAAACCATGGAAAGCCGAAGCCAAGATGGGCCGGAGCCAACTTGCCTGGCGCACATGGGAGTTGGTGATTGGTGATGGAAAGGGGATGAGAGTTTATTTCTTAATTTGGTTAATTGCTCGGTAGCTAACCGAATTTGAGGAGGGAAGAGTTCATTGAAAATTTGAATAGTTTCAATAATTTTTATATGCGTGAATAATTTTTTGTGTTAAAAAAATTTAGACAACTAAACTAATGCGGTTTTCATGCTTTGACTTGATGTAGTCCGTGACACTGTTCTTCACTGTGAATTATTTCATTCCAATGCGTCAGTTTGTTTCCATTTCTAGCATAACACTGTTTACGCAAAGCATTGAAACTAACTGTTGCAAAATTCTTTTCACCAAAAAATCACAGGCTCTACTCGACGTGGCTGACCAATCACGTGCAATCAAATCAGCGCAGGCACTTGGGTTACTTAGCAGTTAGCAAATATCGTCGGCTTGGCTGCGTAGAGTCTTGCTTTATACACGGGAAGAACAATAACTCGGTAAGTCGAGGGACGATACAGTACAACCTATACATAGGCACAGGGGTGTCATTTAGGGATGGCAAGAGGGGTGGGGCGAATGCCCCCTCTGGATTTAGAAGGAAATGTGTAAAAATTAGTTTTTGTGTATTTTGTTATTTAAATAATACTAACCTAAGCACGTAAAACCAAAGTTTTATTATTAAAGTTTCTAATTTATACATGCTTAATTAATAAAAAATATACAACAAGGTCACTGTCGCCAAAAAAATATCTTGCTCTCTCCTCCAAAAAAAAAAAAAAAAAAAAAAAAGAAAACCTGAAATGACGCCCCTGGCTTGGGCTCGACCTGATGCAGGACGAAAGTGTCAGAGATATTACGAACGTGGACGTCGGCGAAGCCACACCTTTTTCCCCCTTGGTCGTTGTTCTTCGCATCTCCCGCGGCGGTGTTTATTTGTGGTTTGTTAGGTAAAAAAAAGTGTGTGCGTGTGTGTTGGTGTTAGACCAGAGAGAGGAGTAAGGGATCAAGAGGGAACATGAGTTTGTAAGGTGGATGATAGGAAGGGGGGGGGGATGAAGAGAGAGACATGTTGGGCCGACTGTCGGTGCTGTAAATACCGCGCCAGGGCGGGGTGTAAAACATGTCTCGCGCGCACATGTGGTCCACTGCGAAATGAGTCACACAAGGCCACCGACACGAGGGGGTCGGCCGTCGTGTATGGAGATGCAAGGCGCATCGCACCATCCTCTTCTGTCGCGATACCCTTCCTCCCACCCACCCAGCCCAATCCTTTTTCGCCGCGTGCAGGCGTGTGTTACCCCTTTCCCCTTCTTCTGTCATATTACGCTTCTCGCATGTGGGTACAGGCGGATAGCGATCAAGAGAGCACTTTTGAAAACCTAGTTGATTAGTTTCTTTCAGGTAATTTATAGTTTCCTGCCGCTCTTTTTAACATAAAGAAAGCTAAAACTTGCTACAAAAGTGATCATCTAAGCAATTTTCATATATATTTTATATATCCTACCGTAAGAAACTAAAATAGAAATTGCGAACTTGTTTATATTGTATATATTTAATTGATAAAGTTCTCCACACAGATCGAACCTGACTGCGCTAAGGACAATAAGGTACCGGTATAAGATTCCTTCATCCCCCCCTCCTTTTTTTTCCCCCGGATCCATTTAATATGTCTGTAGCAGGGTGTGGCAGAATTGTATTATAGACTTAGCTAAATGTTATCTTTCCACATTGGTTACACAGCCCCAGTCTTGTCAGCGGAAAACAAGTGACCGACAATTTAGAGGAATGGATGAACCAAACGAAGGCGTCGGGTCTTTGCGAAGTCAGAGACGTTCAGTGATCTTTGCAACATTTAGCAGCACTCCCGCTACTGTATCCTGTCAAATCAGGTTTTCCTTTACTTCTGTTTTTAAACTTTCCTGCCACAGTTACGCCTCGGGCTATTCAGGTTACAGCGAACCTGAACTGGTGTCAGAACACGATCGTCGTTTCCACGGTTTACCCGAGGTTGAAACACGGGATGTCTTGTACCGAAGCAAGGTTCATTCTACTGCAAACTGGGAACGGACAAATACCGCTATTAGTTGCGATAGTATCAGTAAGGGGGATATAAATTAGGTGTTGTCATTTTCAGTTTGAAAGCTTTCGTGATAGTAGTAGTTACTTTCTGATTTTGAAATGAAAAATGAAAAGCTGTAATGACTTAATTTTTGAGTAAAAGTTTTTAATTAAGTGGTTTAGGACTAACTAACTCCTAATTCTTGTCTTGTACCATATCTCATTTCACAGGCCCCCCACCCGGGCCAAAATTACAGACTGCAACGCAACTAGCGGCCAAAATGTTCCCTTACCAAACTCGTCTATTAGCAATTCCATTATCTTCCTAACTTGTAGTAGAATTAGCTTTATCCAAAGATAACACAACTTCTGACGTCGGTTGTGGAAGTTACCTTAACTATTTTCGTTGCCTGAAGAATTTATAAAACGCGTCAAAATTGGCGTTGTTATTCAAACAAAATGTGTTTATATTTAACTGGACTGAACTGTTTTATAAAGAACTAAATGTGCAAGGCAACAACATATTTGGTTGATTCAACTGACATGGCGGAATCACAATGGCCCGACAGACGCGACGCGGTTAAAATATGTCAGTCAGTCAGCGTCGAGGCGGACGTGCTGATGTCTCAGAAACCTCGGTGCTGATTGGCTGACATAATTCTCGTCGCAGGCATTCGCGTCGCTTTTGCCGCGATTGTGATTCCACCATTAGGAATTTTGTTTGGAAATACACATTTATACGATTGACCGTACCAAACCTTTTTCTCTGTGAGACACTGGTTTTTTTTTATTATTATTACAGGAGGTTTGCAAAACCACCTAGCCTAGAATAACAACATAGAACATGTGTTGCGACTTCAGACAGACGTTAACTTTCACTGTGCAACCATGGGCCTACACTTTAATTATAACTGGGGTACTGTGTGTATGTTAAAAAGTGGCAGGAAAGTACAAATTATCAGGAGATCATAAGTGCTAATTTTATCCTGAACGACCTATACATATACTAAGATAGGTACTACTTATTGACACACAGTTTTATGCATTTGAGCTTATCACGCTCTCATTCTGATACGCGCCGGCGTACGACCATCTACGTCAAGCAGGAAGCTGACTTGTGTTATAAAACAACATATTAAGTTGTTGTACACATGTGTTAGGGGATATGGAAATGTATGCTGAAGCGTGTTAGTTTGTTAACGTTATGAGTGGGGGTTTCAATTGAATGAAATACGTTGTTTTAATTGCGGTGGCTTTACTCTATTCAAGGCAAGGTAAGTGGGGTTTACGTCTTGGTACACTGACAGGAACAAGAAGAGGAGTCGGCCACGATCTATGTTAAGGAACCATCCCAGCATTCAACTGGAGCGATTTCGTGAAATCATGGAAAATTGACATCAGGATGGCCGGAGCTGGGGATCGAACCCGGGTGCTTCCGAATGCGAGTCGAACGTGTTACCGTTGCTCACCCCCTTCGCTCGGTGCTCGATTCAACATTATATATTACTAAGTTTGCACTACGTGATTGGCATGAAGCGGTTGGTTAATATTTACGTTAACTTATTACGGGGTGATGGATGACCCGTTGAACACCGCAGGTCTCACCATTATCACGATACCGGAGCTTGATGTAGGATGGATCGGTTGTTGGCGAATGGCACGTCATGAGTCTTGACTCAGGGACATCCTGGCAAGCTGGTGACGTCTGGAAGGTTCGTATAGTGCTCGTTATACAGCCGCTTCACTGACAGCTATCGAAGTGTTATCAAATTCATGCGAAGAATATTCCCATAGTAATACTAACATTTTTTCAAATTTCTCCGTCATTCTGTCGTTGCATAACTAAATTGTTGACTCAGTTTAAACGTATTCATAAATAAATATTAGTCAAAAGGTATTCAATACACATACACTGTTAAAATCGGTGTCCAGCATAAACGTTGCATCACTGAGTCAGGGATAAGGTTCGCATTATTTTAATGACACCATATAAGATATTAATTTCACGTTTGGAAAATAGTTGTTTTACAATGTTCCAATGAACTTTCAGGCTTCTGGTTAAAATAGTAAACTGTCTAATACAATGTAAAATTTTCGACGATAATTTTCGTTTGTAAAATTATTTTCCCCCCCCTCTCTCTCTCTCTCTCTCTCTCTCTCTTTTCTCTTCCACCTCTTTCCCCCCTCGCCGCTGCCTAACATACACTAAAAAATCTTGTTTACCGTGGTAATAATTTCCCTATGGAAGGTTTATTGTCTCTTGTATTCTACTCCTACCACGTTTACTACGAAGTGGCAGATGATACTGATATTCAGATATTCATGACCAGTTTCTGTGTTAGCAGAAAAGGCGTGCAATAAATTATACACGTTCATATTTAAGAAAAAAATATTGGCCGTTACGTCTTCGTTAGCAGCAAGATGATGAGAGACGATGGCAGTTTTACATAATGACATGAATCGGGTGAGGAATCTGCCATCCCCGTGTTAGGGAACCACCCGAGTGATTTGTTAAACCAGGGAAAACTGAACTGATGACCGGAATCGGGAATTTAATACACCTCCCCCCAACCTTCTCCTTTCCCACCATTAGCGAGTCCAGAGTGTCGAGGGCAATGGTGCACACAGTATTTTCACCACTAGAAGCATTCCTGATGGCGTATCAACCTTTTTGACATTTCGTGCTCTAAATGTTATTCGACTACACCTTTTTAAATTGTTAAATAATGCTTCCATATTATCTGACATTGGTTGAAGTCTATTTACTACACCTTTTTGCATTGTTAAATAATGCTTCCATATTATCTGAAATTGTTTGATAGACAAGAAATAACACTGTCTTTATTTTTTCCAACAAATGCCGTATCATATGGACGTAATTAATTATCTAGCAATTTAAAATGATGTAGTAGATTAACGTTTAGAGCATAAAATGTCAAAAAATGTTTATATGCGTTTAGGAATGTTTGAAGTGAAGAAAACCCTGTAAATTAAAGGTACGGTCGGTTCACTTGAAACTGAGCACTCCCCAAAACATATATAGAAAAAGCTGTATTTTATTGGGGCCACGGTCGTAGAAGAACAGGTCTGGACACTCGCATATCTAACAATGTATTTTGCTTGACCCCCTTGTTGTTTGGTTGCAGTTCGTCAAGTTACCGAGAATGCCGTACTTTTTGGCGCTGTTTTCCGGGCGGTCGGATTCAAATTCCGTCCACTTTTTTCCTTTGTTACATTTATAAAGTAAATAAATATTTCTGGAGCCATGATTTTAAATTGTGAGCGAAAGGAGTGTTTCATATATTGATAAAAATACGTTTTGATAAATTGTTTATCTTAACGGAAAGGAAGTGGGCGGAGTTTAGTCCGACCGCCGTAACATCAGCGCCAATAAAACACAATATTCTCGGTAACTTGGTGAACTACAGCCAAACAACAAGGGGGTCAAATATCCAGGCGAGTGTCCAGACCTGTTCTTCTACGGCCGTGATTGGGGCTAAAGATGTTAGGTTTTGGTGGTGGTGTAACACTGGTTCTTAGTCAGGAAAGTTTTCATGTTGAAAATATTAAAGATGATTCCAAAAGGAATAAAAGAAAAACTAAGCAGTGCTCACTTTATCGTGAACAATCTGTAGCTATAGACCGAGAAAATTCGCTGGTTCATTGTCATGTAGACTATCTTCCATCTGTGTACTCGAGTAGACATAAGCAGTTCATTGGCTGTTCGCTGCTACACTGATACTACATGATTGCGTGTGCAATTAGTTGCTTCTTCTATTGGCCCAGTCACTTTAGAAGAGACCTGAAAAATTCGCGTTTTCTTTTACGCACACGCTAGAACTCCAACAACTGTAAGTTAGTGTCACTTTCGTAATTGTTCGTTGACTTATTTGACATTCGCTTAATGTCTCTGAGACAATAATACAAATATACCTTAACATGCCCCATACCACTGTATCAGCGACTAGTTAACGAACAGATGTCTGCTTGAATACACATATATTCTTCAGGTCAGTGAACCCGCGAATTTTTCCGGACTCTAACCATCAGTCCCCGCGGCTACCGGTCACCAAAACGCCCGCTTTCAGGCGGATTGCAAACTGCGCTTGTCCCACCACACGCCCCGTCGATACCAATGTTCCTGTGCCCCAGGTCAGTTGACATAGTGGCCCACTTCTTCCCCCGTCTCCCTGGTGACCTTTTCGCACAGTTCCCGCCTCGCCTACACTCTTCCACTCCCCACCCACTCCCCTTCCTTCTATGTCCGTACACAGACTTCTGCGCTCGTAAACCGTCCCTTGCAGCACAGCGGAACAATCCCTCCCCTCTCCCGGCGCGGGCATAAACCTCTTCCCTCTTATTTTATGAGTTGATTCAAGATAGCGGGGTAGACGGTAGACGGAGGAAGTCTAGACTAAAGCTGATCCCCTTGAAAGAATCTGCGGATAACGTGGGCGGAAGGGCAGAGCCGAAGTGTGGTGTTCTGCAGGGAGGGGGCGGGGTGGGAGGCGGGTATTTGCACGGTTCCCGTTGGTTTAACGACTGCAGAAGCTGACAAAATAAAATTTTCCTTTGCTCGCACGTTCCAATAAAAAGTCCTCGCCCGCTCCAGGAACTGTCATCGCAGACGCTAGTCTCTTTGATTTGGCACCGCAAGGGTTATGCGAGGGTGTATACAGCATATTCGACATTCATCTTTGAGCGAAGACTGCGTGTTGTGTGCTTTAGAACAGTGGTTAGCCGTCACACTCTTTTGATAATGAGATGAAACCTTGTAGGAAATAACATTTCATGCCACCATCAAAAGTTATAAAATAGTTATTTTAACAGTTTTACATATTGTGTTAAAGACAGGGGCGTCATTTGGGGCTACAGGGGGGGGGGCAAATGCCCCCCCTGGATTTAGAATTTTATGTGTATAAATATATTTCTTGTATTTTTTAATGTAAATAATGCTAACTTAAGGACATAAAACTGAAGTTTTATTATTAAAATATCTAATTTATACATGCTTAATTAATAAAAAAGGTGCAACAAGGTCACTGTCGCCAGAAAACAAAATCTTGCCCCCCCCCCCCTAGAAAAACCTGAAATGACGCCCCTTAAAGAGTGGCTGTAGTCAGAGATAGGTACATTGTATTAAAACTAGTTACGTGGGTAATACTTCAGGTGAGAGTTATGGTTAAATTAAATATGTTAATCTAAATACGGTGGCTTTACTCTGTACAGTTTACAGTACAGATTACTACACGGTTGTACTATATAATTTATATAGGAGGGGAGCGGCTGTTTAGTTAATTACGTCGAGGTTTATGTTCTACTCAATGATGGGTGACCCTTTGGACACCTTATACCTCACCGTCAGCATGATGCCGAAGGCTGATGATGAGTATGTTCGGCTATCGACGGACGGCGGCACGTCGTGGGTCTCGACCCAGGACCATTCTTGCGAGCTGATGACGGCTGGAAGGCTTGAATGAGACAGACCCTGATACCCCAATGCATTGCACTGTATTGCTACACTTCAGCGCAGGTGGTGATAATCGCTGAGGCCCTTGGCTTGTGCAACTACTGACCTAATTGCACTGCCGTCGTTAGCTTGTCCTACAGGCGAGGATCTTGGTATTCATGTCACGTTGTACAAAGTCAGGAATATGAAGCAGTGGTGTACGGCATTTTCAAATTTTGTTTGCTAACCTCCTTCCTTGTTCATTGACTTGGGTGGGCGGGAAAAGAATGTAGAGATAATAACAAGATATAAACGTTTGCCAAACAACATGCTTTTTTAGGAACAGGACGAAACAAGGTAAACAAGCTCGCCAATGAACAGTCTCGTCCAGAGACGGGAGCTCGTATACATAAAACTTTTAAAATTCTAATGGAGACAAACATGGTGCCCCATTTTTTTTATTCAACATCATTTCTGTCTGGCATCTGTAAACGTGATTGCGTGTCGTAACATTTTATGCAGTTACCATACTGTTAAACGATTCCTGCAATGGGTTAGTGGTATGAACTGAACTGTTTTTGTGGACATACCCTATTGCAAGTGAATGTCGTCGAGCTGCAGAAGAAACCCGCAATAAAATAACAAGGAAAGAGTAAGGACAAGCCAGTATTAGCTGTTGTCAATAAAAATGCAACATACGTAAAATTCGAGGAAATAATATAATATAGTCTTATCCAAAAACCAAAAATAATAGAACAAGAATAACACAAATTGATCCCAGAACAAGAAAGACGAAAAAAACACCAATAAAAACAAAACTACAATATAAGGCCCATAAAATGGTGACAACAATAGGCGAGGGCAACAATGACGACACAAACAATAGACACGAATTGATGTCTCTTACCATTCGTATTGTCCACATTGTCCTCGTCCATTTTTTTAAAGACATTTTTCATACACCTTGCTTTGTTCTGTTTTTTTTTACTTTATTAGTTTTTTTTTTTTTTTTTTTTTTTTTTTACTTTCTTGATGGAACCACATTATTCTGTTCCGGAATTAGTTTTTTTTTTTGTATTTCTGGATACGACTGTATTCCTTCCCGGAATTATACATATAGTCTGTCTCATAAAAGAATTAAATTTATTGACAGTTGTGCTGGCATTATTTTTACAGCTGTTTCAATGGAAAAAGCAGTGTGTTCCTTTATCACGGGTGATTTCTGAACAAAGCTGACTGGCAAACTGTGTGCTATATCAAAATGATAAGTATTTTCCTTCCCGTAACTGTGTAAACATATGGTAATCTTCAGAAATGTCAAAAAGTAATAAATATTACCTCAGTTAGACTTCTATATCGCACAATTGGACAGTCAGCCGAGTGCGCTTGTGCACAAACCAAATGAGGCAGATGCAAAAACAGATTTATATGGGAACTTGCTTTAAAAATAAATGCCAATACAATTGTCAAACATGGATTTTTTCCCCCCACGAGACAGACTATATTAGGTATATTTGTTGAAAATAGTTAATATAGACGTTTTCCATTTTATTGTTTTATTTTACTGTGGGGTTTTTCTGCAACTGGGCGACATTCGCTCATATTAGCGTAAATTCACTAAAACGGTTCAGTTTATAATACAGTTACCAGGCTTGACAGTTTACTTATTGTTGTGCTAGGCTCAGCAGCTGTCTCTTTATTGATGCAAACATTGCTCGAAATTTTCTCATCATAATACTGTTGTTGTTTTTGTAGTGGTTTTCGTTTATTATTTCGACTCTATACATTTTTCCAGCCCTATGATGCTATGATGCAATTTCCGTCCAAAAATACAAAAAGGTAAAAAAAAATTCTTTTCGAATCTAAAAATGTTTTTCTCTTCAAACATAAAAATAATAGCTTTATATAATGTTAGTTATTTAGGTGTTAATAAACACGGACACTTGATAATGTTCACTACTGGTTTCTGGGTTATTTGTAGGATAGCAATCGTTTACGACTCCAAGCCCGAGCTGCAAGTAAGAAAGTCAGTTCAACATGCTAAAAGTGTCGACTCTTTTTCCCCGTGCATACTTCTTGAACTGGCCTCGCCAGCTGCGCGAAACACTTTTTAGTCTTATTTTATTCGTAAGACGTTGTAGTTGTGGCGGGGAGGGGAGAACTGCATGCAACATCTTACTCGTTGGCAGTTCGAGTCTGAGCAGTAAAGTGAAGTTCAAGAATCAAGTCCGACAGCTCGAAGAAACCCGCCCAGAAGATAATTGAATCAGGAATTTGCAAAAGGTACCAGGTCCAAGTGAGTAGATTGCTGGGAAACAACAAACAACTTATTATAGTGGACCTGGGAGTGAAACAGGTCATCAGTAATAGATAACTTGAAAGTGTAGTGTGTGTATGTGTGGAATAATATGAAACTTAACTGACATAGATGCGCTTTTATATTTAATATTTTAGAATTTAGTAATGTTATTGGAATTGGTACATTTTAAAAATTAAGTAGCGTTTTAGAATGGCACATAAAACATTATATCCTGAGTAGACATTAGTGCAATGTTGGAATATTCTAGTGAAAAACTAGTAATATGATACATAGAAAAATATTTTGCAAACACAACACCACCCAGTACCTTTTACCCATAGGTCTAAAGCAACGTTATATATTAAACTACCAGAGAAAGCATAATGTATTTGATGTAGATTATTGGAAGCTTAGTATATGCTAGTAAAAAAAACTACTAAGCCACATTGAAAATTATTATTCAACTAGTCATGCAAGTCGTAAACAAAATAATGCACTATTGGCACATTCATGTAATAGTCCGTTCAACGTATTTATTGTATAAGACTTGGTTTCTCTTGCTGCTGACAGCCAACAGAATGCTTTGGAGAGTCGAAATCTCGTATAACTTGTATTTGCTCAAAAAGTGGACTTGGTCCCTTTTAAAAATTCCCGATTCAATTATAAGTTTACCAATAGTCTGCTGGCACGTGTAAAACACAGTTCTTCAAAAATTTCCGCGAGTAATTAATTTTATTATTATTGATCATGGAAAAGTGTTTCGGTTGATACAGTGGGGAAGAAAAAAAACTTGCACATTTGAAGAAACAGCAGAATATTGCTAAAAACATTTAATTTCATCAATATCAGTGTTCTTATACTGTTTAAAAAAAACTGCAAATTAAAGGATGTTTTTTACAACTGAAAACAGCCATAGGTATGTTAAAATTCGCATGAGGGAAATATGTTACGTAATAGCATCTGAATAGGGCTACGTCTAAATATTGAGCGTGGTGGAGCAATCGAGCGTGGTGCAGTAATGGTAAAACACTCGCCTCATATTCGGGAGGATCCGGGTTCGGTCCCCGGCTCCGACCATCCTGATTTTGGCTTTCCAGGGTTTTCCGAAATCACTTCAGACGAATGCTGGGATGGTTCCTTAGTGCAGGCCATGACCGACTCCTACCCCCAACACCCCCTCCCCATTTTCTTTTGACAAAGTCTTGTGCTGTTCGAGTGGCATGTAAAACGTCCAAATAAATAAATATAAATAAATAAAAAGGACTATATATATAATGTTTTAGACGTGAAAAGGGGGGGGGGATTAATTACTCCTTTAACGTTAAGATTGAAACATACGAGTTAGATTGCATTTCACGACTGCAGTTTTGGAAAATACTGTTTATTCGTTCGTGTTGATGTCTTATTTGATCAGTGAACACTGAAATGAAAACAAATCAGCCACGTCTTACGCATGCGCATTCCGTCTTGGCGGTTTGGATTTGGATTGTTTGATTACCGGTGGGGCTGGTCACGGATTTTTCGCACGTGGGAAACGTGGTAGATATTGACATTGGCTTACGACTTTTCTCGGGGTTCTCCCGTTTCCTCCGTCTTTGCAGTCCTTTGTAGAGCCTAGCTTCTCATGTCATATCTCAGAGAACGGCGGACGCCTACGGACTTCAGGTTGAAATCTGCCTCTCGGGATGTATGCATATTCGATATTATTATACTATATCTAGAAGCACGATTATTTCGCGTATTGATTCTAGGTCAGGTTGGACGCCAGTAACATATACTTCACCGTTCCTTCTGTGATTTGACGGCACCAAGCAGAATAATGTTATTATGAACACCATACGTCTGTGATTTGCCGGGAGAACTTCAACAAGACAAGCGAAAGTTCAAAACAGCCAATCAGTGACGACGAAGGGGAGCTGGCAGGTGTGTACAGAAGGCATTGAAACAAAATGCAGCAAAAAATTTTTCGCCACAAACTGAACTTTAATTGGATGATTTCCTCGTCCGTGTGACATTTCGCACAGGCGCAGACGAGTGCATTTCTAGGCCAGGCGTGCATCGATAGTGGACGGCCTCGACTCGATGTTCGTGACGTACTTGCACTCGCCTTTGGTTGCCGTGTGTTGCGCGCTGCGAACGCGTTATTGCCCCCTTCCCCTCCTTCCCCCATTCTAGTAGCTAAGATACTGTGCCTGCAGCTGTCCTGACTTCTCGTCGCTCGTCAGCTCCTTGCACATTTTCTGGACACTGTCGCCGCTGTCCGAGTCATCAACGACGGTTAGAGCCAGTGATTTTTGGTGGAAAGAATTCTGCAACAATTTGTTTCAACGCCTTACGTGCACGCTCTCAACTCTGGGTCGTGGTTATTGGCAGAATATAATAGAGCAAAGGCGTGGCTCATTTGACTGTACCAACCAGAACGATGTTACCGCGACCCCATACGTCCGTGATATGCGGGTAAGACCCCGAGACGCCGAAAGTTAAAACTTCCAATCGCCGACTGTGAAGCAGCGAAACAGATGTGCACATAAGGCATTGGAACAAATTGTTGCAGAATTCTTTTCACTAAAAATTACTTTCTCTAATAATGGTTTATCGTGGGAAAACTTGACTGTTTGCTAGATTTCAACACACGCTCAGGTGACCAGAAGATTACTGGCTTTAGCTTGTACTTGGAGTTGTTATCTTATTTGACGGAGCCAACAAGAATCCCGATATAGTAATATTTGATGCCTGTTATTGGTCGGCAGACAGTTACATTGTTTTAGACGTACATCACACCAAGTCATATAAGTTGCAAGAAACTAAAGTGTTTTCAAGGGTATGTTGGCACATAACATTTACGCGATATACCATCATCTCTAACGATGGTATCGACTGTTCTTGGTGATATGAGTACTTGTTTTAATAGCGCGTGATACGTTGTACAATGGTATATAATACTTAGATAAATGTCGAATAGGTAACAACCCGAGAGGCAGACCTTTCAAACTTGGGAACCAGTATTCGTCCACCATTCCCTGAGAGACGGCAATGGAACAGCGACGGAATGCAAGGGCACGGGAAATGGAAGAACCCTGAGAAAATTCAACGACAAGTTGAACGACTTCCACTTTTCCCACGTGCGAAAATAAAAAATGTAGGACCAGCCGTGCCGGGAATTAAATCCGGATCGCCTTTATGCGAGGCGAATGGAAACCAGCCAGCCATAGGCGACGTCCGCCACGTTCCCACATGCGGCGCTCGTGCCGCAGGAAATTGAAGACGGCGTGGCGCCGTAGCGACGCATAAAATCAGCCCGGAAACTATTTAAAGGTGAACAAGTTGGGGATTATAGTATTTTTATTTTTGTATGAAATAGAGTTCGTTTTGCAGACGTTACTTAGGAGTACATTTATACCACTTATAAAAAAATTAGCTCCGTCAGTTTTCCCATAATGACACTTTAAAGTTAAAGTTTGCACGTTTTTCGTTCTTACAAGCTACAAACCAATGAGCGTTATGAAATTTAAAAAAATTCACACTAAAACTACGTGTCACGGGCTACCACTTGACATGTTTTCAAATCCATTACAATATATTTTTGGATTAAAAAAATTTCTGATATTTTTAAATTTTGTAGATTTTTTATAGATTTTTTAAATACAAATATATTGTGTATTTGTTTTTAAAACATGTCAAGCAATGTCCCGTGACTGTAGTTTCAGAGTGAATTTTTTTCATTTCGTTATGTTCGTTGGTTTTTACAGGTTATAATAAGTACAGAGAACATGCCAATTTTGACTTTGAAATGTTATTATGGGAAAACTGATTGAGCTATTTTTTTTTTTCGTAAAAGAAAATGTTCTCCCAAGTACTGTCTACATAACTAACACTATTTCATACAAATATAAAATTATATTTCAATGAAATAGTACTTTTGGAGACGATACTGTGGGTAAAAATTATTTTGTAAAATTAATCTGTACTCACAAGTATCGTCTACGAAACCAACAATATTTAATAAAAATAAAAAAAATATTATTTTACCGCACTTGGACGCCCTTAAGGCGTAGTTTTTCCTAGCTGTTCCTAACGTTATGTTTTATAGCAGTTTATTAACGAACGCTCTCTTCTTCCAACTAAATTACCTGTAATATGTCTCCCTTGTATCGTGTACTGTAGGTATTAATAGAGAAACAATTATTTTCCTTTTCTAGGATATATTCCCCGTTATTTAGATTACGCTGTACTGTCACATAATATTAAGACCTTAATTAATGATAACGTATACGATGAATAAATAAACTGCAACAATTTTATTTTCCCCTGATTTCAAATTATATTAATTTCATAGTATTACGTCAACTGGCAACACTAGTATCCGCGCGAATAGCAGAGTTGTGAAACTGGTGTGTAGCCACCTTGTCTGTTTAACTGACGTGAGTATTGTCGGTCGCGTAAAGACTGCCCTTATCTGAGAGGTGGTGATGACGTGGGTCTTAGCGATGCAGTGTTGAGCTCTTCTTATCTATCCGATAGGGCTAGTTATACGCCGTGGCTCCGCTGATAAGTTCTGTTGTGTTGGCGTCCGCGCTGACCCAGGTGTTGACACAACTAATGTTGGTATCAGCACGCAAACGCAGCATACCTGAGGTGTTCGTACCTAACGGCAGGGAAGAACAGCTCCGCATCTAAATAAACTAAGCGGGCTTTATGAGGTGTCTTCACCGGTTTCATATTTCAACGTTTGACGCGTGGGAACAGCTGAGCGATAAGAGACGGAGTACCACGCTCGACAGGAAGTATGTCGCCTCTATTCACAGCATATCAAACTGGCTTGCGAGGTTTTTGTTGTAGTCTTTTTCCTACGGGACTTTAAACGGTGACCCTGAATTTTATTGTTTGGATAGTATGAAGTAAAGACCAAACGAATGCCTCTCGCTTTACACTTTACGAACTCAGGTGGTATTATCTTAGTTACGGCAGTCTTAAAAAAAACGTTCTTAACCATTTTGAGAGGCCCGAAAATCTTGTTTCTGACAAGCGCGGTGAATTTTTAAAAACATACAAGCATCGTTTCAAGCGTGTGTTCTTTTTCGTAGCTAAACGTAATATGAATAAGTTAAGACGGTTTCGCTTAAAAATATACACATGACATGCTAGAACACCGTCCATGCGCCAGGCGAGGGCTTCTTCTCTTATGTCTCGTAGAGAGAGATGCAACTTCACTCAAAGATAGGAACTGAAGAGGAATTGGTTAAGAGAGCTTGGTTCATAATTCAGCATCAAAAACATCAGTTTAAAATTGTATGTGTCTTTTAGCCATTCTCCAAAAATCAAACAATAAGCAACCTTAGTAAGTTGTACCAACTTTCTAAGCAATATTTCTCTCCAGTAACGTATTTCTGAAGAATAATTGCTGACGCCGAAATCTCGTACATTTAACTGCGGCGAAGCAGACTACTCGTAACAAATGCATCTTTCTGGGTAAATGTTTGCTCGTAAAGATAGCAGATATCATTAACTAGGATTTCAAGAATGTGTGGATTTCAGTTTATGTTTTAGCGTTTATTTGTGTATCACGCATTCAGAATTTCGGGAAAACATGGAAAACCGAAATCAGGACGGCTGAAGACGTGTCTCGAACCCGTGTCCTCCCAGATGCCAGTCCAGCGTGCTAGCTTTGCGCCACTACCTTCGGTTGTATCAGGTACGACAGCTGCCTGTTTCACCTTCCGTGATGGTGTTTAACTTCTAGAGGCAATTAAAAAGTGAGGAAATATATAATATTGCCTTAGTACTTCAATCGATTCCTATTGCCTACTGACGCGGGGCAATTAATTGGCAGGCAGTATTTTCACAGTAGACTTTTATTTTGCTATGCTGTGATCCTGTAATGCTTTTGTTATTTGTGAATAGCGTAAAGTCAAACGAATGTTTCTATGATTCTGTTTTAATAATAAGTGTGATATTTTTTTAGATTAGTCTGAACAAACTGCTTTAGTCATATCTAGGTGCTCGAAAAACTTATTAATATACATTCAGTATTTTTTTTTTTTACAAAACGTAGAAGTATGGTTTGATGTTGCAATATTTTAATAGGTTAACATATTGGGAACACGTTTAGCATATTCATGTATAAGAAAGGGTACGCGTTACACATTGCAACACTGTTCATGCGAAGAGAAATTAATTAAAATCTAGTATGTGTGTTATTTAATTCAAATTTTGTGTCACAAAAAAAAGTACAATTTGCTGTACAAAATATATAGGCCTACTTAGTTTTTTGTGGTACTTTTCTGAATTGGCTCTGTACCTCTTAGGTCTCATTACAAATTCATCGCTGTGGCCACATCGTGGTTTTAATTTAATTCGCCAGTGTAATAAATGTGTATGAGTCCCGGAAGTAATAAATAATAACTGTTGAAAGTTCCCAATAGGCGATAACACGTTTTTTATGTCCAGTGAGATATCTTGGTGGCGGTACCAAGAAACGATAAAACTTATACGAGCCTGCTAATATTGCATAAGCCACAGAATGTTTATTTTGTACGTTATGTTGTGAAACATATTATTTGACTAGGTTTTAGACATGATTTAATGTCGTAGGGTGGCTATAGTCAGAGATAGGCACTTTATACTGGAACTAGTTAAGTGGTTAAGGGTGAGGGTTACGGTTAAATGAAACATGTTAATCTAATTACGGTGACTACATAGTATAGATTACAGAATACTAAAGTTATACTACATAATTTAGATAGGAGGGAAGCGGCTGTTTAGTTAGTTAAGTTTATACTCTACTATATGATGGGTGACCCTTCGGACATCTTAGACCTCACCGTAACATGGTGTGCCAGAGGCTGATGATGACTGTGTCGGCTATCGACGGACGGCGGCACGTCGTGGGTCTTGACCCAGGACCATCCTGGCGAGGTGGTGACGGCTGGAAGGCTTGAAGGAGACAGACCTCGATTCCCCCGATACTTGCATTATATTACCACACTTCAGTGCAGGTGGGGATAATCGCTGAGGTCCTTGTCTTGTGCAACTACCGATCTAATTCCACTGCCGTCGTCGCTAACCCGTCCTCCAGGCGAGGCTCTTGGTAATCATAACACCATGTTGATGCGTAAAGAAGAAGGAGGAAAAACTTTAGTTAGGTTTCATTGCCGGATATTTGCAGATACCGTATTTTAGAAGTCATTGCGCCAGATATTAAGATGTGTACGAATTGCAATTTGAGCACATTATCACTCACTCTCAAGACACAGCCCCAACCGCCGGAGACATGTAATTTTGAGGGTAGCTTTCCTTTCACGCTGTAGGCATCTACTAAGAAGAGATTTTTGGAAATTGGAAAATCAAGGAGTGAAAATGGGTGAAATGTGTTTTCAAGCTTCAGAATGAAGCATAAGCATCATGCAGTAAAACTTGTTTAAGAATGTTTTGAATTTAAACCTCTATTATGGGCATTTTTAAATAAACGTGGTTTCAATTAATTATATGTTATGTATCTCTTAAACCTGTTGAGATATAGAGATGATTTTTGAATAGGACTAAAGCTTACGTAGCCTAAGTACCTAAAAAGCTATATCGGTTTTTTTTTACTCTACCATTTTTTGGGGGAGGAAAGATGAATGCAAAATGTTACAGAAATCCCGAAAAAGCAGGTATGGCCATATGAACAAATCTTCCTTCACTAACGTCGTGTCAGAACCATCGCTAATGGACCCCACAAAGTAAAACAACTACAGTAGGTGCAGTACTTGTTAGGTTACAGGAAAGTCATTGCTACACGCATTTATTCGTCTACCACCACAGCCCGGACTTGAATATGGGCCACGGTTACTGAGAAGAAATACTTCAAGATACGCCACTAGTAATTTGATAGCTGTGAAATACTGTTGGATTTTCCCCTTCTTTTTCTTTTTATTGAACTTTACGTCTAGTTGTCAACGGGGTCATTAAAACTTCCGGGAAACCATAGAAAACCGAAATATGAAATTGCTGGAACAAAAAATCGAATCTGGATCCTCCTGAATACGAGCCCAACGTATTACCGTTGCGCTACCTCGTTTCTTTACAAATATATAGTTTTGACGTTAAAATAGGTGAACTAATGCATTTTAGACTGTGCTTGCGCAATAACGGTTACACAACAAACTCATCGCTAGCAACATTGGACGGAACTGCAGAACTAGCATACTGCTGCAAGTGACTGCCCGTGGTCAAACAATTTGTTTTCCTTCTCTCTCTGTCCCAGGGTGAGAAAGACTTTGGCCAGCGCTTAAGGTCATGCTCTTTTTTTTTTTTTTTTTTTTTTCACTTTTTTTTAGCGATATTAATTTTTTTCATCTGTACGAGAGTAGATATCAAAAATCTGTCTGGTCGTTTTCTTTTTAAAATAGTCTTCTCCATGTTGGCGGTTTTTTTCAAAGCAGTAAATACTATGGTTTGAGCTAATTATGTAATTAATGAAATTGTGGTTAATTTACTTTTATTCAAACTGTATAATTTAGTGCTTCAAAAAATAATAATTATCAAGGCAAAAATCATTTTAAACGTGACTCCCAGGCAGATTTTTTATTATATCTGCTCTCGTTTAAGCTAAAAAAAAAAATATATCGCAATAACAGTAGGTAGAAACAACAATGAATTGCCTTAACATCGAAGTCTTTAGTGACGTGATGTATGGATATGGAGCAGCGTCGGAAAGAGAGGTCGGGGCAAACGGGATATCCCCGATACAAACCACCGATTCGCACATGCGAAAATTCGGGGACCGACCCCGCCCAGAATCGAGTCCGGATCGCCTTGGTGGGAGGCGAATGGTCTGACCCCTTGACCACCACGGCCCCTTATCGACGCCCGTTCCTTTCCCCCGCCCCTCCTCGGCTGTCCCACTTCCGCTTATTTTGTGTGATGCAGCTCAAGCTCGAAGTTATTCTACGCCAAGCGAAATATATTAGTTGTTTATATACGTCTATGTGGAGTTTATCTAATCTACACAATGCCATATGAAAAAATAATTTGTCATCGTAGGTAAATGTATGCAACAACTTAGAGATATATGTTTAAAAGTTATTTGTCATTGTACTAGTTTGTAATTTCAAGACATTTGCGTCTAGGGAATGCCACATTTTAATCGACATTCGAACCCGGACCTCTTTATTTCAATACGCTAGGTTACATACGTCGTGTAATTAGTGATTCGCAAAGATAACCTCACGTAGAAATGGAAATAATTATTCCGCGTCCTACCCAGCCAGCATTGTAGTTTGCCAATTTTTTTTTTTTTTGCAGACCGGTTGAGAGGTTCAGCGTACCCTCGGGCGCAGCGGCAGACAGACACCGCCGAGTGATTTCATTAGGATAAAAAGGCTACAAGTCGTACCACACTTGCGCAAAGTGACCGTCCTTGAATGTTTCAAGGCGGTAAACATTTTCAGCTGCTAGGCAGCGTGTGATTTCAGATTACTTTTTTTATTCTCATCCGTCTACTGGCTGTCTGGCTGACAAAATGAGTCACGCTATAATTACGCCGGCCGGACCAGACAACCTCTCTGGACTGATCTGCAGTCGGGTGGACGATAGAGGGGAATTTCGGGAGGGGGAGGGGTGATGGAGATCATGCAGTGTCTGGCACGCACAAGTTGAGTTGCAGTCTGGCTGGTTTTCGGCGGCCGTCACAAGGTCCGGCCCTGAACTTAAACTCGATACTTACTGCGGCATTCAAGAGTAATTTACATTTCAAAGAAGACGAAATGGAATGGAGATACGTATGTGCGACCTGTGTTTATGACTGCCCGTGCTCGGTACTTCCCCCACCCCCTCCTACATTGGTGCAAGGAACTGGAATGATTTTTAACAGGATGATTTGAAGTGTGTCGTCATAAAGTGCACAAATGTATGTAGACATTTTGTAAAATAATGCAGAATTCACCCGAAAAAAACACTTTCACTGATTTTTGGCTTATTTCGATACAAAAATTTGTGATGGTCTATTTATGACGCAAAACTCACAAATTAAATACTGTAGGGTTGTTGCAACGAATAAATTAAAAATAGGGCACAAATAAATTCATAGTAGATTGCATGATCAAAAACACATATATAAAACAGTGTATAACTTTCGTGAACGTTCTTTGAACTATAATGGGATTGTAACAGAATGCTAGGATCATGGCTAATCACAGATTAGAGTGAGTCAGCGTTTAACATCAAGGTCTTTAACGCTGGTGAGGGGTGATATGATGTGAATATGGAGCGGCGCCGGAATGAACTGGCGGGGGAAACGGGAGATCCCCGAGAAAACCCGCCGACCAGCGGCATCGTCCGGCCCGATTCCCACATGTTTTAGATTAGAGTCTGTGCCTGAATTCAGTGGTAACTTCAACATTTGTCAACTGAAATAACGATGTTTTCTCCAACGCCTGTGGGCAGACTGACATATTGCAGTAAAATACTACTTTAACCCCTCCCCACCTTTGGTTATTGTTTTGATTCAGTTAACCTCTTGAATTTTCTTGCATTCGTGCTAAGAAAGGTATACAGTTTAGAAAAAAAAATGTAATCACACAAACTGACCAAGATCGATTGCGTATTTCCGTGTGCGAACAACGATCCGGTACTTGATATATTTCGCACGCTAGCAAGCAGGCAATGTGGTGGCGTGAATTAGAGCAAGTTAACGACAGGTATGTCAGCCGAGGCCTGCGGAATACAGCCCGAGTCGCACTCGAAGGAAATGATGAGGACTCAAACCTACCACGAGCTTCCAACGAAAATGCAGCGGTTTCGCAAATTAGTTTTTTTTTTTTTTTAACGAAACTATTCCACGTGTGCCCATTGAATCATATTACGAAAAGCAAACACATTTCGGACAAGGTCGGAATGGCGGCCGTCTACTACCTCTCGCTTCAAATGCGTTGCAGTGTTTTCATAAACAGGTTTTTTCTAAGAAAACATTCCAGGTGTGCTCATTGTGCCACTGATACGCGCTTTAAGGGGTATTGATCCCTACCACCTTGGATTTTCTGTTTCTTCTCGATAACTTCTGTTCCAGTCGATGTATCAAAATTTTTGATAGATACAAACTTAATCGATTTTCTGTAATTGCTGGAACCATAATACATTCATTATTTTGCAACATGAAACAGCTGAAAAGGAAAAATCGCTTCATTTACGGGAGCGACTACAGAGGCCGCAACATTAACAGAAACAACGCCATATGGATTCCAAAAAGTGAATGAAACCAGAAACTATGCCTTGTCAGCGAAAAAAAATAAAACAATTTGTCTATTCCCTGATTTATAAGAAAAACCGTAAAACCGATCTAACAGGGATCAATCCCCCTTAAGGTCACCCTTACAGCTCTAGCACATCAGAGCAGGTAGTCGGTAGCCTAAATACGCCCGCCTACTGGCCGTGTGTTTGTGTGAGTGAGGTATGGCACCAAGGGCGATGTTGACCGGCTCATCTGGTATGGTATCGCCCTTAGCACAAGACACTGAAACAGCGTGCAGTAGTATCGTAGATCACTCGCCTGACTGATACTTTCAGTGGTCACCTCATATTTTTATTGGTGGAAAAGTTTTATGCAAAGTAAATTGCACATTTCTAGAGTAGTTTCAGGCGAATACCATGAGTAGTTTTCCCGATACAATAGTCTGCAAAAGCTGTTTGTAGACATTTTAAAAGGCTCAAATGATTTTTTTTTTAATTGACACAATGGGCACACCACGTGGAATAGTTCCGTAAAAACGTCTTTACGAACACATTGCAATGCATTTTAAGTGCTTCTTGGTAGTAGGCGCCCTTGAAGGATGTTCAAGTGCGATAATAGGCATAACTTTATATTTATATGAAATAGAGTTCGTTTCGTAGACAACACTTGTGAGTGCAGTTTCCTCGCACGAAACAATTTTAGCTGGCGTAGTTTTCTCATAACGGTGCGTCAAAGTCAAGATTTGCATGTTCTGCTGCCATGCAAACAGTTAAAACCTATTGACTTACGTACATGAAATAATTCACAGTGAATTAATATACTATAGGCTACGTAATATTACATTTGAAAAAATACCACGAACTATTTTTGGGTTTAAAAATAACAGAATTTGCAATTTTTTCTGTACTTTTGCGATTTTTTTTAAATTAAAAATATTACGTTGTGGGTTTTTGAGTGTTTTATTGCATAGGTCATGGGATGTAAGTTCACAGTGAATTATTTTGTTTAAGTAGGTCAGTTGGTTTTCACTAGTTGCATGGCAACAGAACAAGCAAATTTTGACTTTGACACCCTGTTACGATAAAACTATGAGAGTTAAAATTGTTTCGTAAGATTAAAATGAACTCACACGTATCATCTACAAAAGTAACAATATTTCATAAAAAATATAAAGTTATGAATTTATCGCACTCGATCATCCTTAAGCCCCTATCGTGTTCGTCCAGTACTGATTACACAAAATAAAAAGTGAGTACATCTCCATGTTTGTTTAGCTATTACTATATTTTTCCAATTTATTATTTTATTTCGAAGTACAACGACTGAGGTGGCACAATAGTGACCACGGTCGTAGAAGAACAGGTCTGGACACTCGCATATCTACCAATGTATTATACTTGACCCCCTTGTTGTTTGGCTGTAGTTCGTCAAGTTACCGAGAATGTCGTACTTTTTGGCGCTGTTTTCCGGGCAGTCGGACTCAAACTCCGTCCACTTTTTTCCATTGTTAAATTTTAAAGTAAATAAAGATTGCTAGAGCCTTTTCTTAAATTTGTGAGCGAAGAAAGTATTTCATAAATTGATAAAAAATACGTTTTTATAAATTGTTTATCTTAGCGGAAAGGGAGTGGACGGAGTTTGAGCCGACCGCCGTAACATCAGCGCCAACAAAACACAATATTCTCGGTAACTTGGTGAACTACAGCCAAACAACAAGGGAGTCAAATATCCAGGCGAGTGTCCAGACCTGTTCTTCTACGGCCGTGATTGTGACACATTGTACTCGTATTCGGGTCGAAAAAGTTGTTTTAGCCATTTCGAGGGACTCCGAAATTATTTTTCTTATTGACGTGATGCTTAGTCATCGTTTGAAGAGTTTCTTTTCGCACATTGATGCAATTGGTACACGTGGAATATTTCCGTAACAAAGTTGAATGTGTGTGTTTGCGACAGAAAATGGATGGAGTGGTAAGGGTGCCGCTGAGCGATATGCAATGCATTGTCGCCTCTCTGCGCAATTCACTCAACTGGCGACATGGCGCGCAGTCCTTCTCACTATGAGACTTTAAGCGGTGACCAAATAATTTTATTTTTGAGCACCTTTGTTCAAAGCCAAAAGGTGTTTTCTAATGCTGTATTCTTCGAATCCGGTTGCTATTTTTCTAAGTACCGCAGTCCATGTTGAGGGGCTTGAAAATGAAGTTTGTAATAAACGTGCCGAATTTCTAAAATTATAGCGACATAGTTTTATGTGGGTGTTCTTTTCGTAGATAAACATATATAATGCCCGGCTATGTTATTTGTTTGGGCCTATACCTTTTTAACGATATTAATTTTTTACGCCTTAACGAGAGCAGATTTCAAAAAATATTTTTGGAAGTTTTGTTTAAAATCGTCTTCTCAATGTTGGCTGAGTTTTTCAATGCAGTAAATATTATGGTTCTAGCTAATTGTGTAATTAACCAAATTCTGTTTGACTTTTTAGCCGAAATCGTATAATTTCATGTTTTGAAAAAAAAAAAAATCTGTCACAGCAGAAACCGTTTAAACATAACTGTCAGACAGATTTTTTATATCTGCTCTCGTTTAAGCTTAAATAAATTAACATTGCAAAAAAAATCCATAGCAACAAGAGAGCATGGCCTTAAATAGTTTCGTAAAAAAATTAGTTGCAACGTGGTGCAACGCATTTGAAAACTAGGGAGACCCTTAAGCTTCTGGCTGGAGGTATTTTACGTGTTCGAGGCGTATCGGTGCAGGAGCGGTAAGGGTGACCCAAGCAAGTGTGTTGGACACAGCATAGCCTCTAAGCGCTAGGCACCGAACTTAATTTTTGTCGTTGTCGCCGGTCTTCGACTTTCAGCTGTGACCCTGCCAATTAATAACGCGAGACAAAAATAAAGGAACCTTGCGTATCCATTCGAAAATATGAACGTCTTACATTGCAATTTTCCTAATTGATAACGACGGCGTAAATGCCTGTTTTTGGTACTTCACGAAAATTTTAGTTTTTAAGTACCGTACATCTTGCACTTAGGATTATACCTCTGTGAAAATATTTGTTTTATACGTCCCTCAATGAATGTGGAGAAAAAGCATTTTCGCGAACCACGTTGCTTTGCAATATGATAGAGTAGCTTAGAGATAACAGGAATTTTTTTTATAGCTGAATTCGTTAAAGGTGAAAGGTGTTAAACGGTGTTTTCTTCTTGCTATTCTTACAATATTACCAATTAAAATATTTGACATCCCAAACTTAAAAAAAAAAAAAAAAAAAAAAAAAAAAAAAAAAAAAAAAAAAAAAAAAAAAAAAAAAAAAAAAAAAAAAAAAAAAAAAAAAAAAAAAAAAAAAAAAAAAAAAAAAAAAAAAAAAAAAAAAAAAAAAAATTGTAACTACCTGTGAAAGGAAGGAATGTTATAAAAGACAAAACTTTGTATTTACGAATTTACCACTCATCACTAGGTCCTTTGTTTCGTATAAAAATGTGGCTGTGGGTGTGTGTCAGTAAAAATAAATATGAGACTCTGTTTCTGTGCTTGTAACAGATATCGTTTTCCGTAATTTTATCTTCCAAATTAGTGTATTTTATTTTTAAAAAAATCATAAAATTGAAGGAAATGAGTACACGAGAAAACAATCTTTTCTAGGACACAAAACCGCTAAACCAATTCACGATATTTTATATATTAAAAATAATGTGCTTCAAACTAAGCTAGTGTATTTGAAACAAATACAGAACATCTATGTTTTGGGGTACTTAAATATGAATAAAAACAGGTTTTCCAGACTGCATTATCTATCAACAAAATAACAACCTGATTCGTATAATAGAAATGGAAAACCATTGGGTTGGCTTAACGCCTATTATTGTAAGGTCGCCACATAAAGTCTCATAAATAACGCTACTTGAAATCAATCGGCGCTAATTTAAAATTTAGCGATATTATTCTTGCCGCGCAACAGTCTCGCTCGTATGACTTACTTTTTTATCGCTGTCAGAAAGCGAGACTTCAACACCTGTGTCAAGGATATGGCAGGCAGTTTATTTCACATAGTGAAAAAACGTAAAACTATTTTTACTGAATAAAATAACCCATCATTCGTTCGCAAAAATAATATATATATATATATATATATATAGAGAGAGAGAGAGAGAGAGAGAGACAGAGAGAGAGCTTGATTTTGGTTTATTTTAGTAACAAAAATGGTTGGTGCTTTGGGTACAAATATCTGAACTACGAGGTTTATTGCTACTAAAAATTAGGTACAAATAATAATGATATATTTGTGACAAACCAATGTAGGAATTCTTCGATATAAAAATGAAAGTTGTGTTGCTTAACAAAGTATTTTCAAAATCACTGTAAAACTACCAGGCGTGGCCTTCAAAATAAAAAATGTTTCTTTCAGAAAATCTGGGTAACGTCAACTTCAAAATAAAGTAAATGTTAAAGTAAACTTGTTTTAAACTGTGTCACTTTTTATTTCTTCCAAACGTGTGTAAAATTTAAACTTTATTTGTAAAGGCGTCTCTGGGTTTGCTTTCATCACTGCGCTTCACAAAGCCAGGGAAAACTTGCTTATAGTCCATACCGTACAAGAATTCCATTTTTTGACAGATCATAACACAGTAGAACTATGTAAACAAACGTACTGTGTACCTTCACCAAGTATATAACTGCAATCAAATCCAAAATGTGTTCTGATTTTCTTTTGGTTATTTTTATATTTCAAACAAGTAGGCAATAGAGTATATAGCAGTATATTTTAAGTTTCAAGTAGTAGACTATCCGAAAAAAAACTTACCTTTTATGGTAGGGCCTGACTTCTTAATCAGAACAAATTAAATATCAGTGTTATTATCGTAGTATTGGAAATAATGCCTATACAACGTAATGCGTAAGTAATACTAAACAATGACCATAAAAGTTTTTTTTTTTAGATATACGCCATTGCGGGCAATGGCGTATGTCCAAAAGAACTTATGTTTTTAACATGAACCCATTGCAAAAATCGTTCAAAGATCACAATAATAAACAAACTTGGGCAGGCCTGTTTGACCAGACCAGCTTAAAATCATTTAAGTAATACATGCTCGGGAAATACATAGGCCTAAGCCTGTCCTTTTCCAGTCGTTTCTCCTACAGTGATTTATCCTACAGGTTGGATGTCTGGGTGAACTTTTATCATTTACCTCAAGTGGATGCGGTGGGTAAATAAGCTCTGAATTTTTCAATTGAGATTTACATTTTTTGAAAGTCAATATAGAAAAAGTACAATACAGCAAACTTAATAATAATATTTGCCAACTTTATCAGCAAACATTTATTCACAGTACCGGTAATTCATTTGTTAAGCGTGATCTTTTACGCCGCAGTTAAATGTACGAGATTTCGGCTTCAGAGATTGTTCTTCAGATATACGTTAATCGAGAAAAATTTTTGCTGATAAAGTTGGCAAAAAACTACTGTCTTAGATTGCTGTTTTTTTATTTTTGAAAATTGTCTTCGAGAAACCTATAATTACAAACTAATGATTTAGCACTGAATTAAGGAAACTGCGCCCCGAAACTCTAAAAATACTACTTTTAGTCACTTCCATAATTTGTTCCTCTTTATGAAGACCTCATGTAGGACTAGAGACAAATGTGACGTGTATACTGAGATAATGGTTTCCTTACCTTTCCTGAATAAAACTGTATTTACAGAACAGTTCTTGTGGGAAATACGAGTATAAGCGCATGGATTTTCACATGAAATCTGACTGGATCCTCCACTTGAAGTCTGTTATTTTGAAATTGCGACGTCCAAGACTCTTTTATGAGTTCATGTGGGCGACGGTTGCTTTCAGAGGACCCGGTTGATTGACAGCAAGAGTTTTTTAACATCGACAATTGATTTTTTTGTTATTTTCCCCAAAACGTAACCCAATAATCAAATGTCGTTTTAATGGTGTTATCCACTGCTGAAATACGGTAAACAAAATTGTTTTTATCACTTTAATTGTACATGCCATCAACGACACCTTAACGACTTATAAATAGTGGGATTTTCTTTTTTCTTCGAGGGAAATAAAAGTAACGACCGCCTAAACACCACGTTGAGCATCACGAAGGCGACGTAGCACCAAATTCGCACACCGTGTAATTACGCTAGAAGAGCAGCGAGTGACTTGCAAGCGTGCACAACGGACGCGGCCGGGCTGCACATTTTTTTTGTCTTTCCTCCTTCGCCGCGATGCACGCCGGGAGGCTCGTACCATAAACGAGGCAATTTATTAGTCGGGAGATGCAGCCGCAGCTGTCGGAGTGCTGGTCAGAGGTGGGTCTGTGGCCGGTCTGTCTTCTCCCACCTTTCCCCATACGGTAAGATGCCCTTTCTCACGTCTTGCAATCTGGCCGTTGACAGGTGCAAGCGGTTCACCTCAGTTTTCAACGTCTTTACTTATTTTTATATTTGTACCAGATTTTTTTTTCTTATTTTCGACATAAATTGTGATTAAATCTTCCTCTTAGGAAACTTTTGTATCTCACATAGTTTTTGCGTAATGAGTCGTAACTTCAAAATTTGCACTTTACGCCACTAAAACCAACTGACATACCAAACCGACAAAATTCATAGTGTATAACAATGTTGTAGGCTGTGAATTAACATTCATAAAAACAAAAAATAAAGTACTTTTGTATTTAATAAAAAATTTTTTAATTTTGAAATGAAAATTAAAAAAATATATGAACAATTTTTTAGAAATACAAAATATATATATATTTTTTTTGTTTTATATATGTCAATTCATAGCCTACAACATTGTTATATAGTGTGATTTTTTCACTTTGGTTACTTAATGGCCCCGCCTACCACGCGCTTCAAATGCGTCACAATGTGTTACATAATTTTTTTACGAAACTATTCCACGTGTGTACAGTGAGTCAATGTATGAAAAGAAAATACCTACATCGAACCATGACGGAATGACAGTTTTAAAACATCACGTCAAACAGAAAAATAATTTCAAGTCTCTCAAAAATAACTAAAAAAACAGATTTTTCAAACCTGTTAGGCCTATATCTGAGAAACTACTCACACTGCTCGTGTGAAACTACTCTAGAAACATGCAATGGGCTTAGCTTAAAAACTTGACACCAATAAATAGACGGGATCACCATTGAAAGTGCCAGTCAGGCGAGTGATCTACGATACTACTGCACGCCGTTTCAGTGTCCTGCATTAGAGGTGATACTGCACCAAATGAGCCGGTCAACATCGCCCTTGGCACAGTGCTTCACTCACGCAAGCAGACGGCTGGTAGGGTAACCGCTTTTAGCCGACCCTAGTGGAAGGTCGCGGTCTTCGATGTAGGCAACCCGAAGAACAGGGGTTCCGTTAATATTCTCTGTTCCGTATAACTTCCGTAAAGTTAGACAACTACTTAGAGGTGAGTTACAGTTGATATTAGATAAGGTGTGAGACAACGCAAGACAAAAATCACAATACATGTGGTGGGAAGGACATCTCAGGATCATTTTAGAACTAAATATGTCGACTGATATAGCATTAACTAAACGTCTAGTAGTTCCCTCAGATGATTCTAATTTTACTAAAGTTATGCGAAACAGAGTATACAGTACTAGCTTTTCGCTATCTCTCACGGGAATGGCGTTCACTGTTTCTTCTGCCTGTTTTACACATATTCTGCCGGGGTAGCGCTCGTAGCTATGGTAATGTGATATTTGTTTGCAGGGTTACCACATTGAAAGCCGCTGTGGTAGAGTCCAATATTACAAACATGTGCGCTTATCCGACAGCTCTTCTGCCGTTTTTAAGACCCCGGTGGTGTAGTTAGTCACACAACTCGCCTTCCGTCACAGCAGCCTGGGTTCCATTTTTTAGGCCACTCCCGATTTTTGCATGTTTGAAACGTGGCAAACCCGTTGGTCGGGAGGTTTTCTCGAAAATCTTCAATTTCCTTCTCCCCTTACGTTCCGCCGTTGTTTCATGCAACGTATTGAAAGAACGTGTCAGGAGCAAGCTACCTGAGAGCCGTGGCGTGAGAAATTATAGAGATGTACTTATTAAATCATGTTGGCGGCGCTGAAGTTATTTTTTATATCACTTTCGGGCAAAAAATATTTTCTGCGTTGAGAAGAGAAGAATATTGCTACGGTAGTAAAAATGCAAGAGGGGCGAAATTGTGAGATTATGCTTTCGAGTATTTTAGTAATGAAAATACCTATTTGTTAATAATTTTTAGGGTAAAAAAAACAGGGCAAGAAATCCTTTAACAATGTGGACCACACCGAAATAAACAAAATAGTCATTGGTGTCAGATATGTAGGTTAGGCAGGCAATGAACCGTATTAAATTAAATTTAATAGCCTATGTAAATTCCTGTTCTTGCCCAACTTATGTTTCTGAAGCCCCAAAAGCCTTGGCGAGTGGGTAGGGATGTGCATGTTGAATTATGTTAGGCGGATTTCGACATCTTCCGAATATGTGCGTACGTGTGGGTGTCACTCGCTAATCATTATTTCTACCTTTTTATTCCTGTATGAACTACATTAAGTTTGATTACACTATAGGTTAGGTAGATAAACGGATTTCTAATGGACGGGTTTGACAAGGGAAAACTTCTACTACTAATTGCGCCGCTATCTCTAAGGTGTCTAATAAAATTCGAGACATTAGTAAAATTAGACTTGGGGAAGAGAAAAATTGTTTAATTCAAATTTTAACTGCAAAACAAACCAATTTTGCCTTTCAAATTTGATTCACAAAAAGATTTAATCAACTTCATGTAACTTTACATTTACGAAAAGCTCTGTGATTGGTCAGTTTGTACCCGTTACTGATACCAGTTAAACTAACGATAGAAGTCGTACCTTGTCAACCTAACGACATTGAGCTTCCTAGCGTGTGGTTGAATTAACCTTTGTGTTCTTCTCACTGCTCATCTCTCCACATACTGTACCATCGAGTGACATCAGTGTGCTGGCATAAGATACTTCGCTGGGCTCTCTTCTGCGTTATTTGCTTGCCACAATTTGTTTCTAACCGTTGTTAAGGATTCCCAAACATATTGGCAGTTACCGCGTCAGAACGGTTGTACACGTAACTCTGACTCTGCAGCATGTTATTCATACGGCGTTATTAAGGTTTCCCGCATATAATTTATCACACTTTAAGAAGGTCGCCTACCAGGCTGCCAAATAGTATTTCAGTAAGTTAGAAATACGCGTTTGGCAACAACAATGTTCAATAGTTTTCCCATTGTACAGAATTACGTTTCAGAGTAATATTATCGCTTACTTCCGAAATATCACATAGGCTACATTAGAAACACTATTCGGTAGTCACTCCAAATTATTAAAAATAGGCCTTTTTCACATAACTACATCTCAAATTCTACTGCTCGTATTCAAATGAAACTAGTTGACTTGCAGGGGTGCCCACAATGGGAGATTATTGCGTAAGTTGCGCATTTAAATTATTTTTTTCGGGGGGGGGGGGGAGGAGGAGGACTTTATTTTCAAGAATAAAATGTTTAATCATAAAGGAAAAATGTTTTCATGATTGTACAAGTGCTATCTTGGTATTACCTACAAAGTAGGATAGTAAAATCCAGAGCTGTTGTATTTGTTTACGATTGTTTTTACGAAATTATAGTCTAAATATCTCTCTATCCAGTACTGAAGTGTAACTCGTAGTAAATTTGTTTTTTTAATTTTGGGGGGGGATTTTTTTAGGGAGGGGTGATTTGCACATTTGGGTCTTTGGGGGGGGGATGGGCACCCCTGCGTTGAGGATCTTACGATGAATTTTCTTTGAATGATTCTTGTGATCGTATTGTAAGATTTTAGGTGAAAGCGTGGACATGGACTGCAATCGCAGCAATGACGTTAAGACTGCGGTTTAATTCAAAATCTTACAATGTACTGTCCTGAAAGTTTTCCACTTATAAAATCATGCCAATGTAGCTTGTATTCACGAAGATTATATGTGTGTTTAAATTAATTAATCCTCAATTTACCAATTTAAAAAATAACGCTTTCAGGCAAAAAGTATATTACGTATAGCAGCTTGAGAAATATTGCGACAGAAAATAATGAGTTAAAAATACTCGCTCATATTTGATTTGTAAAATGAACGTAACATAAGTTGTTTTTTTTTCTCGTAGCTATAAGTAGAAAAAAAATAATTGGGAACTGTTATTACATGGCAGTATCATTTAAGAAATATCACATAGAATACGTATCCTTTGGCAAGGTTCCAGCAGGACGACGATAGCACTTGAGCATAAGAGTCATAAGACCCTTGATGGACGCATCAGTGTCACTATTATTGTCCTATCATTTCTGTGCCTCCAACGTGCAAAACATACCCAGGTAGGTGGGTATCTTTAATTATTTTGCAAATTTCCGAGTGCAAGGAAAATGTTTGTCGGCTTGTGAACTACTATCAACGTGTTCGATCAAACAGCTGTAAGCCAACACGAAACGTTTGCGTTCTGTTATAAACCAACTACCGCGGGCAATCGCATGCGACGGAGCTCTCGGAGAAGTACGTGGACACGTAGATTTACCCCCGATTCCTCGCGAACGACGCGTCGAAAACATGCGATGAAGCACTTAGGTCGTGTTTCCCCCCCGGAAATCGAACCCCTTAATATACATGAACAAAACTTGCGCGACATAAAAAAAAAATATTTTTATTAATACCACCGTTAACGACGCAAATGCGTGTTCGTTCAGACACCGTCGGATGAACCAGCTTAGCTCTCTTGCCACCAAAAAAGTATTATACTAATAAAAAAATTCCCTTCAGAAGTGTCGGCGGCTAAGAAAATTGCAGTGGAAGCGCATGGCCGTAATGAGTGTTGATTGCTGGCGACTGCAGTAGATGAGGTAAGGAGAAAGGGTGGGGGAAGAGGGGTTAGTTTAAGGTGTCGCACCGCCGAAGGGGACACTTGCATCGGTGACAGCTGCAACCCCCTCCCCTCCAACCACCACTCCCCCCACAATTTTTGTTTTCCTTCATTCCCCAGAGATCAACAGCGACTCGAGGTGTTGCCAGACAGCATAGATTAGACAAACGGAATTATGGTACCAAGTGCAGTGATAATCTGGTACTTTGAATATATTTCCGGTACACCGGCCTGCACGAGAACTAATTCCAAGCACGTAGTTTTACACCCTAGAATGAAGTCAATGCACGTGTGTGGTCACTTATTTTGGCATTTTCCTGTCAACTGGTGCCGTTTCATAAACTGTGTGTAGTACAGAAAATTCTGGCAAGCAAATAACGCAGACGGGGTCCCAAAGAAATAGCCACTGCCTGCCTAACCTACATATCTGCCATCAATGAATGTTTTGTTTATTTCGGTGTGGTCCGCATTGCTAGAGGATCTCTTAGGTCGTTTTTAAACCCAGAAATTAGTTGCAAATAGGTATTTTCATTACTAAAACACTCGAAAGTATTATCTTTAGAATTTTTCCCTTGCATTTTACTACTGTAGCAATAATCTTCTCTTCTCAATGCAGAAAATATTTTTTTTACCTGAAAGTGATATAAAAAAGTTTTTAGCTACCGTGCAACGACCTCAGAGCAAGCAAACACACTGTACTGATGCATCAGTAGAGTTAACTAGCAACGTCGCAGATCTAATTAAGAAAATGTCTACGTCATTGTGTAGTTGTAAGCTGGTTAGGAATAAATCACAAAGTGTAGCAACAACAACGCGTTGAAAAATGTTCGTAGGTAACGGCACTTCGTCACGAACCTGAAATGATCAGCGAGAGTACACTAGAAGATGAGGTCAAAAGATAATTAGGCACAAGTAAATGGTACACTGACGCATAATGCTTCGTTAGGAGCCTGAATAATTACGTCGTAAAACACCGGTAAAACAGTTACTGGAACGCCGCTACCTAATTTACGCGCAAACAGTTCGAAGTTGCGCGTACCATAGTGCATTAATTAAATAATAACACGCTTGTGAAACACGCTAGTGTCTGAATAACAACAACTCACAGAACGTGAGCAAAATATGGCGGAAATAGGTCAGTTCGTTTCAAAGATACCGTTAAGACATGTTACTTTGAAACACTTACCAGCTTTGCACCGCCCGATAAATTTCACTTCATATGCAAATTCCAAGATGCCATACTCTCAAGTATAATTTGCTATAATGTTGTAACTGGCAAAGTCTCCTCAGATTAAATGTTCGTGCAAACTTAAACCCGAAAATGAGCGACGTAACCCCACTTAACTGTGGGGTATAAAAACTAAACTTTATTTTATGGAGCTCTCTAAGCTAATTTTATACCTGTTATTTATAATTTAGTTTGAAAATGTTTCGGTCCGTTAGATCGTAGGACGAAATATTATATAATTTTTTTCTGTCCGTAAACAGTTTAGAAAAGCAAACTCGTTTTCCAATACACTGCAACGCAATTAAAACAAGTAACAGGTAATCGTATTAAGGTCTTCCCAACATGCTTTATAACAAAAATATACAGCCAGTTTCTTGTGTCCTCAGACTTTTAACATTGTGAACAAGGAAATGTAGACACTACGTTTTATTGAGTCACGAAGCAGTGTTTTTACCAATAAAAATAACGGAAAAATAAACTCCTGTGCTTTTGGCGTTGTTGTCTGGGTGCGACTGAAGACGCATCTTTCCGTCGATGGAATGGTTTACTAGGGCAAATTCAGGGAAGACAGGAGGTTTGTACAGGTTGGGTCCTAGGGGGGGATGGGGGATGTGAGAAGGGGCAAGTATACAGGAACGTAAAAAAAAAAAAACTTTTTTGATATTAAACTGTCTTTTAAAAGTTTAAAACGAAATATTTTGAGAAACCAGAAATTGTGTTGATTTTATTGAGTTGATTTTTAATTGTTTCCTAAAATAATGTTTATACTGTGGATGAGTTAATATATATGTACTAACAAGGCGAGAGTGCATTCCTGGGGGCAAATAAATAGGCAATCATATATTCAACTTTGGGCCTAATGTGATTCACGAGTGTGGTAGACGACTTCAAAGGTGGAGATAGTGTGTAAATGCACCAAAAAGTGACAATGAACTGGTATTAACGATGTTCAAATGCTATAAAAATTATAATTTTATATTTTTATGGAATATTGTTAGTTTTGTAGACGAAACTTGTGAGTACATTTTACTCTTACGAAAAAAAAAATATTAACTCTCATAGGTTTTTCTTAACGGGGTGTCAAAGTCAAAATCTGCTTATTACACTGCCATGCAAATAGTGAAAATCAACTGACCTACTTAAACAAAATAATGCACTGTGAAATTACACACCATGAGCTACGTAATAAAACATTGGAATACCCTCAACGTGATATTTTGAATTTAAAAAAAATTCGCAAAAGTACAAAAAAATACAAATTCAGCAATTTTTTATAATACAAGAACAATTCGCGGGAATTTTTTCAAATGTTTTATTGCGTAGACTATAGTTAGAGATGATGGTATATCGCGAAAATGTTTTGTGCCAAGATAGCCTTGAAAACACTGACACAACGCAACTGTCTGCAGACCAATACCAGGCATCAAATATTACAACAGCGGGATTCTTATTGGCTCAGTCAAATAGGGCAACAGCTCCAAGTACAAGCTAAAGCCAGTAATCTTCTGGTAAGCTGAACGTGTATTGGAATCCATCAAACAGTCAACTTTTCCCGTGATAAACCATCATCTCTAACTATAGTATGTTATTTCACTGTGAATTATTTCGTGTACGTAAGTCATTGGTTTTCAATATTTGCATAGCAGCAGAACACGCAAATTTTGACTTTGACGCACCGTTATGTGAAAACTACGCTAGCTAAAATTGTTTCGTGAGAGTAAAATGTACTCAAAAGCATCGACTACAAATCAAACACAATTTCATGAAAATATAAAATTGTGACTTTATCGCACTTGAACACCCTTAAGAGACTGACACGTCATGCACGACCGTGTTTCAGGCTGCCTACTTTCCAGGCGTTCATACAGCCTCTTCCAACTGAACATGTGATTTCAGTGGAAACGATCGGGATCATAAATTACTCCCAAGGCGAACTTTTTTAAATGCATATTTGCGTACTGATTGCATGGTACGTCATGCCAAATCTCTAATGCGGATGGCCACCACAAAGTTCTAGACAATAGGGGATAACGAACCTTTTTAATGTAAGACGTGGTCTACGTTGTGTAACATAATTTTCTATGGTTACTTGTCTTCACATTATTTATCTGTATATTTTATATAGCTTTTCAACATTTTAAATCTCTTCCTTGAAGCCAACTACCACCCTCTTGAATCACATCAGGCCCAACGTTGCGTATGTATTCCCATAATTATTTATCCTCGGGATTAAACTCCGAAGGGTTAGCATAATATTAAGGACTTATCCTGTATAAACTTCCCCCTCCGCCCAGATGCCAGCAGTCGGTATCCGCTTGTTGTCGACACTGGGGCGGTGCGGAAATGGTTTGGTAAAGGAGCGGCAGGAATGTGTGGGACACCGCCCTCAACGACTTCTCAGAGCGGCGGTCCTGGGCTCGTAAACAGCACGCATCACATTGTGCCCTTACGCCCGCCGCATCCTGCGTCCTAATGGCTGCGCTAGTTACCGCGGGCGCTCGCACGGAACACTGTAAAACCCGCCCGTAAAGATGCCGCCGCCGATGCAACGTCCTCGAGCGAAGGGAAATTTTCAGCGAAGACAAGAAGAGGAAGCCGTAACTCAGAGAAAGTGGCACCCCCTTCGTCTACTTGAGTTTGAAGTAGTCTTCAGATGCATTTGCGTGTTTCAGTCAGGATTTCCAACTCATCGACTTTCTTCACTGGACGATAGTGACGTTTGCAAGCATGTTATCACAAAGATTTCTGTTAAGAGTTAGTGATAGTCACCATCTTGAATTTTCGTATTTTGAGTCATAAATTTTCTTTCGGGGGAAATTTTTAGAACGTTAACCTAATTACGGAATAGAAGACATACTGATATAATTTTATACATCGTAAATAGGCCTATATTTTTGTCGTTACTGTTGTTTCAGATCGAATTGCAGTTTGAAAATTCTCATTACTTTCTTAACTGCAGTTCGATATACAACAGCAGTACCGGAAAATAAATATTTATGGTGTAAAAATGCTATCAGTAATTATTCTATTCTGTAGTTAGTTTAAAGTTCCAAAAATTTGCCCAGAATAAAAATTATAGCACAAAATAAAAAAAACTCACTCTTAAGAGCTACCCTGGGTTTTTTTTTTTGCTCGGAAACAGAAGAGCGATTAAAGCGATACAGGTACGCTCATCAAGAACTTTGTCGCCTCTATGTGCAGTGCACTTAACTGGCAATCAGTGTTTTTGTAGCATTAATTTTTTATGGGACTTTTTAAGTGGAGACCCTACCAATTTATTTGGAGAATGTCCGAAGCAGGCTCCTCCTATGTTTGGATTTTTCCGATCCCGATTGATGTTTATCCAGATTCAGAGGTGTGAAAAGTTCATTTTTAGTAATTTTCAGGTTCTCCAAAATAATGTTTCTAAGGGTTGCATGGTTTTTAAAACTGTTAAAGCGTATTTAAAGTGTGTGTTAATTTTACAGTTAAAGATATTGGTTTCACGTTTAAAGTTTCACAATAAACAGTAACTCCTAACATGCTATATTAATGCACTAGAGCAAACTTAACTCTTACAATACTGTCGAATTTTCTAGCGTCTTCCGTTCCTTACATTGGCTGTATATTGTAAGTGAATGTAATGTAAAAATTATTTCCCTTTAAATTAGAATAAAATCCATTTAGTTAAAAAACTGTTAACAAATTGTGTTCGCAGAATTTTATAAATACAAATAAAAATGGAATTGAGTGATTTTATGGCAGCGTTTCAGGGTTATTCTGTCATTTTTAGATTCTTTGAGCAGCATTGTTGGTAACCTTGGCTTCAGTGCTGAACTAGCGTCTAGCAAGTGCTGTAATGTAGTCAGTACGATAGAACCAACCTCGGCTTGCTGCAGCAAACTAATTAATGCAAAACATTTTCTCCACTGACTTCGAACTATGTTATATGTGCTTGTTGTGCAACTGTAGAAATAACGTCCCTATAACATTTTCTTGCAAGTTGTTTGTAAGAAAAGGCCCATTCGAGGTTAGCGACTACTTAATTTGGCAATATTTATGGAATTATTAGTAAAGCGAAGCGAATCATCCCACAATGTGGCTAGACGCTCGTACCTTATAGTCAAAAGTATCTTCGATGTTACCTTGACGTAGCATTTTCCTCGCCGAATGTTACCGCAACCGACCCGTTAAGGTGGTCACCTTCCTGCAGATTATTCCGGCGACTGATGACTGGAAATAAGGGAACAATATAAGTCGACATTAGCACGCGTATTATTTCCCTCGTCGCCAATACGCTCAAAGCACTGAAATGTCGTGCATACTTCCCGCCGTACGAGACTTTCAAGCAGTGATCCTGTAACTTCACTGAGCGTGACTTATTACGAAAGACCACTATGCCTCTTTGGTAGTTTTGTTTGTATCCAGCCATTACATTTTGAGAGACAACAGTCTGAAATAATGTTTCTGTCTATGTTGAAAGGTTTAGAAACATAATGTATGTGACATATTTGCTTGTTTTGAAATACCATCCCGTCATTGTTTGGGATAGGGATTCGCTGTGGCCGAGTGGCTGATCCCTCTTCCCCTTGTGAAGCTAAGTTGGTTGAAATGAAAATAAAAATAAAAATTCTTATGACGAAAAAACTGTGTGTCGTATGCAATGTGTACAAGTTTAATCATTATTCCGTGCAAATATAAAACTATGATTTTTAATTGCTATGAAACAGCTTCTGAAGTGGCATCGCTTTTGAGCAGCTGCGTAATCGGGCCACGCACGCTTGTTATTCAAAGGTGGTAGGACAACATTTGGATGGGTTAGTTGCCAAGTGGTGTAAGTCACAAAAATCGAAAATGGATTTACACCACTGCAGAATTGCCTGCAGTGAGGTCTACATACATACCAAATGGTGTGCGCCCTAGTCCACTGCATTTTCCCATTGCATTACGTATTAAATAATGTAATCCCTGAAGTTTAACACAGATACAAATTTTAAATTCTCTCTCCTGAAATATTTACATTTTGGACTTGCACCACTTAGCAACTAAACTAACCCACCCATTTCAACTTGATGCGTTTAAACAGAAGCCAGAGTAATGTCTTCAAGCAAACAATAAGTTGCGAGACCATGAATTGTTTTCGGACTGTAACATTTAAACTGATAATCGAGTAAACGTGCTCACGTTAGACTACGAAAACCTACCAATCCCAGTAGGTTACTTCAGATCGCGCCTACCTTGAACGGTTCAAATGAGCTTTGTGTGTGTTCGTTAACATGTCTTTTTATGAAACCCTTACACGTGTGCCTATTGAGTCAATGTACGAAAGAAAGTAAAACATACTTGGGACGAGGACGTAATGTCACTGTTAAAAAAACCCTACTCATTAAAAACACTGTTTGAAGTTCTCCAACATAGATAATAAACGGCTATTTCAAACTGCCGTACTTCAAAATGTAATAACAGGATGTATGTAAAACTCAGACTGCGATATCACTGAACTTTGCTATCAAAACTGAACTTCCACCTATAACATTATATTGTCCCCGCCTGAAGTTCCAAATAAGTGAAAATGGATCGGTAGGAATTTTAAACGCTTGTTCACGTCTTGGCACGTTTAAGGCGATGCGGTATTTAATGCGCGATTCAAGGTCGCTCTTATAGATCCATCACTTCCGAACCTCTAACGTGCAGGTAGAAGGCACCCTTAAGGCGCCTCCCTAGATAGCTTGCGTTGGTGTGTGAGGCAGGAGCAGTAAGAGCGCCTTTGACAGACGTATGTAATATATTATCGCCTCTCCGCGCAAGCTACTCAACCGGCTTGCAGTGCTTTACTATTATCCTTTTTCCTATGAGACTTTAAGCGACCACATTTTTTTTTTGTTTGTGGACAAAACAGTTTATAGTTTAACACTTATTTCTATAGTTGTATTTTTCGAATCCGGTTATTATTTTTTTAGATACGACAGTCTGGAAAATCCATTTTTGGCCAATTTAGGGTGTTCGTAAATGATGTTCATAATAAACGTGCCGAACTTTTAAAACTATAGCAACACATTTTGAAGTGTGTGTTCTTTTCGTAGCTATACAAATATACTGCGCGTTAAATAGTTTCGTAAAAAAAAGAATAATAGTAATTCGCTGCAACGCATTTGAAGCACATGCAGAGTGGCCCCGTAAAGCCCCCCCCCCCCCCAAGGATGTGTTAAGGTGCTTACGGAAACGTACTGGGTCCGTACTGGATCTACTCAGTCGCTGGATGCTTAACGAGCGGTCGTAAATCTGAAGATTATTTGCTTGTCTGCCTTTTTAACAAATATAGCAACATCTGCATAAGCGGTTATTTCAGTCACCGATCTGGCAGACCTATGTTATTAGATCAGGTTAAAACAGTGAAGAATATCCTTTTGTGCTGGTATAATATACGTATGTAGCATTACAATTGCGTACTAGTATTAATAATTTATTCAATACCAGAATTACGTACTCTAGCGACATTTTTACTTGATATACTGCTCCAGACTTCTTGTTCAACAAAAATACTACAATCCGACATCGTATTTTCAGTGAACATGCATCAAACAGCCTTACAACATATTTTTTCTGTTATGTACACATGCGGGAGTCTGTTTGTTTACGTTTTACGCGCGCTTTCCTTTGTATCGTCTGCTGGCTGCTATATCTACGCTGCTCCCGAGCAGGGTAGATCTACGTGGATCCGGCGACGGGATCGAGTTGAACATTGTGAGATCTTGAGGGCCGGTGGATCTTTATCGCATGACGTTTCCGACCGATTTACTCGCTATCGAGTGGTTCCGAAGTAGTTTCCCTAAGCGCCTTTTGTGTGTGAGGCAGGTGAAGTAAGGTTGCCGTTTACCGACGTAAGTAATATATTATCGCCTCTCTGCGCAAGATACTCAGCTAGCATGCAGTGCTTCGCTATTACCATTTTTCCTATGGGACTTAAAGCAGTGACCACAATTTTTTTGCTTGTGTTCAGATAGTTTTTGGCCATTTTGTGGGGTCCAAAAATGATGTTTTTAATGAAGGTGCCGAATGTTTAAAACTGTAGCGGCGTAGTTGAAGTGTGAGTTTTTTTCGAAGATATAAAAATATAATGAGTGTTAAATATTTTCGTCAAAAACAACAGTCGTAACTCGATGTATTGCGTTTGAACAGCAGGTGGGGAGGCCCCTTAATATAACCGCTACGAGTGTCTGACGTCACAGTGGCGTGTATGCGTGCCGACGTTACAATGTTGACGGCCGTCTGGGAGATGGAATCTCAAGGTCGGGGAGCTGGGTAATCGCAGGCGAAAAACTACACAAGCGGGTTCCTCAAACCATTTTGAACCTGGCTTTTATGTTGTTATGCGACTGCTATGATTGCAGCGCTCGTAGCAGCTGAGTATTATCATGGTATTGTTAACATTTATTCCGCATAAAAAACTCAAACGATGCGACGACATAAGCATTGCGTTCGCCGTAAATTTTAATTTTACGTCGTCACGTTTCTACTCTCGCCCTTCAATAGGGCGTTTTCTAAAAGTCTCACGATTAGCCCGGACTCAGTAAAATTAAAACTAGAATCGTTTATAAAGTGAACCGAGATAGTTGTTTGCATGTGTTTAATCAAGAAGTCTAGAAGGTTGCCTTAGGCCGTGTTAGCACGAAAGACACCACTGTCTCCAGAACTCAAATATCGGGCGTGTTTGGTACTTTTCTCTGCGGTGTTTATTTAACATAGGGAATTAAAAGTTAACTCCAGCTAATATTTCACTCATGTATCTGCAAGCCTTAATTTAGAACGTATGCCTCAAAACGTCATTTAAAAAAAACACTATAATATTTACACCATGTGCTGTCATTTAGTCAGTAGTCAAGACGTCTGACTTCCGAAGATAGGCCTATTGAATTCTAGTCCAGTAATGTGCAACATTTCGGCGCCAGGAATGAGCAATAAAATGCATCTCAGTGGCAAGAATTAGACAAGAGATGTTCCTTACGAAATTTTTTTTATGTATGGACTTCCGAAAATTTGTTCAATTTAGTGATAATATTTTCAGTTTGAATTTTTGTACCACACACTTGTAAGGTTGTTCAAGTGCAAAACATTTTTTTATGAGTTTAAGGGTTTTTAAAGTTTTTGTTACTTCAAATATAAATAAATGAATAAAATTGTAAAACTAACTGGGAAATAGTTCTTCTGTAAGTTTTAAACCCAATTATGAGTATTTTGACATTAAAAATGTATTGCAAATTGTATAACATAATTTAGTTATGTCAATTAACTTAACAAAAAATTGTATGTATGTCTGGTATCAGACAGTAATTTAACCTTTAATAATAGTTTAATATCTGGTTATTTGACTACTTTGGTTTGGAATTTTATCATAAAATTTAAAATATAACTACAAGCAAACACCTCAGTGAATTTCTGCGAAACTTCTTTGTTATACGCTGGTGACCTTAGCATTATTAGGGAAATATGGATTAACATTGTATTATAGCGCAATTTTAAAATTTGCGTTGCAAAATAAAAAAAAAACTTAACTATCATTACAACCGTCATAGTTAAAAAAACAACGTTGCTGCTATTTACACTTTTCTCACACTAAAACTTGATGAAATATCACAGAATTACGAAAAGTTACTAAAAATGTAGATAATAGTAGTTAACCACTTGAACGCTATTAAGGGTCCTCCCTAGATAGGCTGCGTTTGTGTGTGTGAGGCAGGAGCGGTAAGGTTGCCGTTGACCGACGTATGTAATGCATTATCGCCTCTCCGCGCAAGCCCCTTAGATGGCGTGCAGTGCTCTACTATTATCCTTTTCCCTATGGGGCTTTATGCGGTGACCACATTATTTTATTTGTGAGCATCAACATTCAAAGTGTAACGCTTGTTTCTATAGTTATGTTTTTCGACTCGGGTTATTATTTATCAAGATACGGCCGCCTGGAAAATCCTTTTTTGGCCATTTTGAGAGGCCCGAAAATGATACTTCTAATAAACATTCCGAATTTTCAAAACTATAGTGACGTAGTTTGCGGTGTTCGTTCTTTTCGTAGATTTTCAAATATAATGTGCGTGAAATAATTTCGCCAAAAAAGAATAACCGTCACTGCAACGCATTTCACGACGGGCTCTGCGTTTTATTTTTAACTTGTTTACTTTCTGCGGATGCTTGTTTGACTATTGATGGATGGGTTAAAGTTCTAGGCACTAGGGTACTGTAGTGAAAAGTTTGCAAGTCCTTTCCCGGATAGCACGTCGTTGCTGTCCTCTCGGGTCGGACCGTTACTATTGCAGAATTGTCGGTACGGCTCTTAAAGATAGCAGTCGCGTGCACGGAGACCCCGGCGACTACTTAGAATGTCAACAGCTTCGTCTTACAATATCTCTACAATTACTAATCGTAGATGTCTCGGCCCACAATACTCCGCGGCTCGACGAAATCTTAATCTCACTCGCGACTCGACGGCGTCTATCTCCACTACGGCGTCCCGACGCCCAGTTCGACGCCCGCCGGCAGAAACCCGGTGCGCTGTCTTTCGTGGCTCGCCGACGTCTGTCGCGGCTCGTAGACGAATGTCTGTCCCTATAAGGCTTTCAACCAATGGCCCCGCCTCTCGAGGACAACAACTCCGGCCTGAACCGTATTTATTAAATAATTCCTTAATTTCTCTTCTCTATCTACAACCAATTACATGAAACTATTCCTTGCTTGTTAACATTTATTAATTGCTAAATAACTACTATACAGTGACAACTTACAAAACTATTGACTGGATGACCTCCATTCCTCTTGTTCAGCAACTAGCGGGGTGGCCTGAGCGTGGGTGGGGTGAGGCCCCAGACACTCTGTACCTGTTCCTTTTTCTCGTTTCCACAAAGACACAGTATGTACAATTTCTTATTTTTCAGTATAAAACTTGGTACAGTATGGTACCGTAATGAAAACTATTTCAATGTGATGCTCATATAATGACGAGGAGAACGAGTGCTAGCAAGAACATATTGATTATATTGATTTATGATGGTTGACACTGATGACTATTTAATATAACTGATCGTGGTGGCGACCTTATGAACGCTTAACAATTTGAAGACCAGGTAGGGAGGCCCCTTAAAGTGTCCAGTTCAGTCAACTCAGTCGATTCACTGGCGTGAGGCATCAGTAAGTTTTTTTTACAGGAACACACTAACAGCTCCGTAACTTCATCTGATATAGGGCGAATGTCCTTCCGGTCAGTGGCCAGTGTTTTAACTACCAGAAACTACATGTGTTGCAGATTTAGATCTTGTAAGTTAGGTTTGTAGCGGTTTTCAAGCTCATTTGTGTCATCTCTCACGTACATCTTTGGATGTCTTAACAACCCTCTTCCTTGGTAAGCTCACGTTCTTCACTCTAATATATTTTCTTTCAATTAGACAAAACGACTATCTTAACTAATGTACTGACAACACTACTTTAAATACCAGAAAAAAATCATTTTGATAGTTGAGGCAAAACTATTGCATAGTTCTTAAGTACTTTGGAAATAAGTCACTAAAAAAATATGTTTTATAAAGTTGAAATTATGTAGTGTACCGAAAAAAATACGTGTAATTTTTTTTTGTTTGAAACAGTTTTCTTTAGAACTAAAATATTGGTTGGAAAATAAGAAGTAACGGGGAGATCTAAAAAAATATGGAGACAATATCAGAATCAAAGGCAAACCGAAGATTAATCTCATTTGGGCACCTCTTCCTAATGAATGAGAACAGGTTGACGAAACAAATATCCCTGTATTTCTGGAAGAAGAAATCGACCATACCATGAATTGCAGAAACAAGAAAAGAACTAAAAAGAAACTACATCAAAGTATCGGAATAAAAGAAAGAAGCTTTTTAAAGCATGAAACACCAAATTTAGAAGGTTTTCACGGC
>PNEQ01070677.1:82275-108272 GCA_003012365.1 Medauroidea extradentata
TTTTTAGTAACAACCCATTGAGCATCTTTTTTTTTTTTTTTTTTTTTTTCAAAAATAATTTTACGCCACGTCAAATACAATATTTTTATAGTATATCTTCCAAATTATTATACTGAGAGCAAAATTTCTCAAGAACATAGTTGTAGAGGATAAAAATATATTTGTAGTGATGTACATAAGAGTACAAATTGCCCGCTACATCAAAAGTTGTACATTTTTTTTTAATTCATAAAATCTTGAATAAGTGTAAAATTAATGAAGATTTTTTCCTGATAAAAAATATTTTACCACTGAAGAAATAGTTTGTAACACGTGTCGACACATTCTAATTTGCTGACCAGACAGTCAGTGTTAGGTTACTATAGTTAAAAACAATTAACTAATTCCATTCAGATTAAATTACGCATTTGAGTAAACACCTACTACCAGTTTATTACTATCGTTTGTAGCGAAATAGTAATTTGTAAATACCTAAGTATAAATCTTAATGTGAGCATTTTTTTGTACAACCTCACAAACCTAACCTTTTCCTTTCGGAATGCTGCTGATTTTGTATCACATTCTGTCTGTAGCAGCTAGATGAGTATGTGCTTGCCTCAATTTGCCCCGATCAGGTTTGAATAAGATAATTTCTTAAGTTTCTGGTGTTATAACCATCATACAGTTAAAAAATGTGCACTTTTACAAAAACGTTTTTTGGAAACTAGTTTTAAAAAATCGGGTTTCAAGTTTAAAAAAATTGTAAACTTTACCGGAAATGCTTGTAAATACACAAATATATATGTACATTTACAAGTATTTTTGCATATTTACAAATAATAATTGTACATTTACAAATAAATTCTTGTACTTTTACAATTGTTTGAAATCTCACAAAATATTTTGGCAATCGGTTCCCAAATTTTTTTGTAAAATCACATAATATTTTGTAAAATGTGACAGGCCGTTGAAGGTTATTTTGCTTCACATCAAACACTCTTTTCATAAAAATATATCCCAGTAGTCTCCAGAGGCATTCAGAAAATTTAGACCATTTTAATGACCTGCGACATGCTTGTAATAGTGCCTAGACAGGTAAATTTTCTGACATAAGTTTCCAAGTTTTTTCTTGTAAAAGTACAAGTTTTTTTTTACTGTGCAGGCGTATAAGGAGGTCAATATCTTCCTCAACCACCACAACGTTATTGATGATGTTTTGGATATTTCTACGGCTGTAGAAGTAATCAGTGTGTCCGCATCGTCTGGAGTCTAACGAATTTCTATCCCATTAGTCCGTAATGTATCTGACAGTAGTGTAATGTGTTGGAATTTGTAGTAATCGTTTGTGAAGAAATGGCTTTGTTTGATGAGGATTCCTGTGTCTTCATTGAAATTTATGTCACCTGACTTCTTGACTCGATATCGTTGGCTGTGTCCAGTTGTTTAAATGATTGTGGCACACCAGGCAAATCCATCTAACACAACTGCACAATTTTTTACTTTAAAAAGTCTAAAAATGTTGTTGACATAAGCTTCGTAAATAGTTGAAATTGTAGATCCCATTGGTAAAATAACTCTGTGAAGTAGGGAACCTCCATAAATGATATTTAGAGACACTGGAAAATCGCGAAAATATTGTAACATAGTCTCCAAGTATCGCAATCGTGACATATGTAGAAAGTTTTCTGGCAAATCACACGCGTTCTGTGCTAAAACTGTACAGTTATAACTGGGCATGTTGAAGAGGAACACAGTGCTTCACATAAACGATAGCAAATTTATAGGTGCAAAACCTTCAGTGTTATACATAGCATGTTGGAGCCTAGCAAACAATCAACTTTTCCTGCAATTTATCAGTGTCTCTATTGATATTATCAAAATCTTGCAGGCTGATGTCCAGGATGGGTTTTAATGTGCTGTAAAGTATTGCCTTCTCGGTTTTCCTCGTTCCTGCTTCGTCAAATAGAGTTGGTAGAAATTGAGCCGATTCGTGCTGTAAACATTGCTTCGGGTCTTAATCAGTTAATTTACTTGTAGAGCTTCTCTGGAAAATTAACCAAGGATCAATGGCAGCTTGGTCACCTTGTATTTTAATATATGTTGTCACACTGAAAGGAGGGAGTGCGTGATCTTTACGTGTCAACTTCACCTCTGATGAAAAAGGGATAACCACGATATTCTCTTGTTTATTGCTGCTTTTCCCAGTGAAACAGCTTTGTAGCAAGTGATAGTATCATCTCCCACAACTATAGTTGCTATTAAAATTATGTCTTTACTTACAGAAAATGGGCAATGATTTTCTAACCACTGGGATGTTATTGTATGTCAGCTACATCTCTTGTTTTGTAACAACTGTCATAACCCATATGTTGTTCACTTGCGGCAAACAATACGCCAGTGAATTCTTCCAATAATGTACACATGTCATGGGTTACAGGAGTTCCCAGTATCCAATTGCTAATGACACTATCAGTTGTACCTTTACTTCGTGTTAAGTAACCTCTACTTTCGAATATTCGCAACAATGTTATTTAAGTGGTTATAGCTTACCAAACACCTGTCCAAAAAATATCGGACCTTCCCATTAAGTAACATTCAATTCTCCTCGTGTCAATTTTTAGTGTAGGTCCAACATATGTTGCACATACAAGTGACGAAGTTGAGCGTATGGTAAATGGCCACTAGCATGGAAATATTGTGTGTGTTTTTTATGCAATCAGGTGAGATTCTCAATTCCCAGAATGTTCTGCGTGAATATACTCTTTCATGAAACTCACTATAATAAAATATTGAATCCAGAGTTCAGCTGTTGGTCCATGTAAGCCAACTTTATCGTTTGTTCTCCCTTTAGGTCAGAAAGTGCTCATACACGCGGAATTTTTTCCAGTGTTTTCAGTGAGGGTGATTCATCGATAATATTGACCAACAGTTCATCATGAAACTTCTACTTGTTGTCGTTGATGGCGAATATTATTTTGGATAAGGCTGTTTGCGCAAGCATGTGACTTCGGACAGCTCTGGCAAAGGCACGTCTTTGCAACACGTGATCAACTGCGGGAGTGTAAACAGTGCGTAGCAACTTTCAGACCACGCCCACCCATTAGCTAGCCTATGAAATCCAAAAATTACATTACCTGGTGGAAGCCACCGAGTCTTCACCTTGCTCTTATACTGTGTTAAGAGTGTTCAATATTACAATTTGTTAAATGGTTTCAAAAAAAGGAAACAAATAGCAATACTATTATGAATGTTAAAAATAGGTATAATGTTTGATGTAGCACGCAAATTGTACACATTTTGTACACCATTTTAATACATTTTTTTCATCCACTGCTATGTTTCTAAGCACTTTTGCTTTTAATAAAATAATTTAGAAGTCGTCACACATTACATATACAAAAATGTGTTGTGAATATGATTTTTTGGAAAATTTATGATTTTCAACTGCCTGTAAATAGAAAATTGCTAGGAATAAGGAAACAAATTGGGTAAGAACTATTTTATGTGCAGTTTTATTGCCTTTCATTTTGTATGTAATTATTTTTCGCTAAGAATAACTATTATTGAGATATATGTGTAAAAATTCATATATTTTTGTTACTCCATGTAGTTAGCACCCTTCGCAGACTCTAGGACTTTTGGCGTAATGTAAAATTTATAGGCCAGTAAAGATTTCGGTGACGATTTATTTTAGGAAAGCTGGAAACCTTTTTAATACATTTTGTGCTTTCCTGTTACATTATTCTAATTTAGCCCTGATATCCGAGCGGAGCTTTAGCCGCCATTTTGAAATAACAGTAATTTTAATTTATTTGTCGGTTTTTCTCAAATTATTAATAAAAACTACAATGTTTTTAATGGTATGTTGGCACGAAATATCTTCGCGATATACCATCATCTCTAGTTATAGCAAATAGTGCGAGCCTTCAATTTGGCGCTAATCTGGTAGAATAGGAAAAGACGCGGCGAGCTCCGACCACAACCAGACTCTTGGTGCGCGGAACTGGTTATGTTAAACACTGGCGCACATTAGCTCGTCGCCGACTGTGAAGTGCCCCCGGGGTGGCTGGCTGGATGGTTGAGACAAAGTTTACCAGTTTTTTTTTTTTTTTCATTTCAAATATACTGGTGCTTTCCGGCCGGGAAATTAAGCAGCGCCACTTTAAAAAATCTCTGCAAAATGTGCTGGCTTTGTTTGGGAGTTTTTACGCATCCGCAAGCGTTAATCGTATCACCGGTTTTGCGTTCAGGCGTGACAGATTTGGTTACATGCGGATTTTATAGATTCAAGTAACTTTAATAAAGCAGTGTATCCTCCGCCCCATATCAAGTTTTACTTATTTATTCTTAAAAAAAAAACTTCTTACTAAAGTGTACAATTTTTTTTTTTCAAGTATTTTAATGTCTACCAACACACCTGACTTACGTGGCCAGCTAGAGCGTAACGTCTTGTTGATAGTGAGGAGGTCATTAGTGACATAACCAATAGCTCGGTCACAAAGGGAGGGGTGAATCGGCCATGGTCTGCAGCTAGAAACTGGAGTTGTTTCATAAACCCACGTGAAACTAGCATTGCCGCGCCGAGAATCGAACCCTTGCCTTTCCGCGTGCTTGTCCAGTAATTTATCACCTTTAACTCGGTTGTGACGTATACGACGAAGTAGTGTTACCGCCCTGACAGTCTTGGAACGTTAGTTGCAGCCGGGTTAAGTTGGATGTACCTTCTAATGTTTGTGTGATGACTATGAACTTACACAATTCCCGTTATTATTTGGTTCCATACTAGAAATCCACGTTCATGTGCATAACAGTACACAACCTGTGATTATATTGGCGACATGCCTATATGGAATGTCATTCCGGCGTGTGTGACCGCTTTGCACGTGGTTGGACGCCGTAACACGGAACATCTAATTATTGGTCGGAAGCATTCTTCGTGGCAGCGGCAGGCCACGACATTGTCGGCTAACGGGAGAAGTCAAACGATCCTACAGTCGTTTCTAGACTGCTGGAAAACAATAACGCGAGTTCGTATGTGAGAACCAGTTATACCTTGTATTCAAAATTACGGTGAAAAGTTTTTTGCGTCACTTTGCTTCAGTGCCTCATGTGCACATCTACGGATCTGCTTCATGGTCCGTGATTGGCTGAATTTAACTATCACGTGTCTTAACGTTTTACTGCAAGTCACGGACGTGTGTTTTTCGCAGTAACCTTATTCTAATTGTTAGGGTGGAATGAGAACCGTCTTTACACAAATAACAAACAAATAGAGCCACGATTTTGTCGCGAAAAGATTTTTGCAACATGTTGTTTCAATGTCTCGCGTGCACCTCGGCAGCTCTGCCGTCACGGCTATTGGCAGCGTGTCGTTGCTCAGACACGACCCCTCATTTGACTGCACCAATAACAATGAGGATATTGTGACGCAATACGTCGGTGATTTGTCAGTAGAACCTCAAGATGTGTAACAGTTAAAACGTCCAATCACTGACCATGAAACAGAGTTGCGGATGTGAACATAAAGGCTTTGAAACCAAATGGTGCAATAACCTTTTCGCCATAAAATCGTGGCTCTACAAATAAACAGAACTGCAGAGGTTGAACTAAGACACTGAATCAAGTTGGTACAAAAGTATTTTCGCTAAAATCAGGGGTCCCCATCATAGATATATAAATATTGGCAGGTAAATAGTGCTTAGAAGGAATCTGGGCGTGGTACTGCAGGCAATAAAATAGAAGCAATACGAGCGACACTGGTGCATGGATCAATAATAATACAGCATTTATGCGCGAAGTTCTAAATTGTCGCACAGTGTTTTCGTAGTAGATGTGTTATGGCTAGGGACTTGAAAAATTCGCGTTTTCTATTACGCACAGCCTAGAATTCCAGAGACTATAAGTTCGTGCCACTTTCGCAATTGGCCCATGGCTTATTTGACACCTCCTGGAAGTGTCTGGGCCAATAGTAGAAATATACGTTAACATGCCCCATTTCACTGTGTCACCGAGCAGCTAATGAACAGCTATTATCTGCTAGAGTACACATATATGCTTGGCGGCTAGCCTACAGGTGAGTGAACCTTCGACTTTTTCCCGTCTTTAGTTATGGAACTTTAAGTGTTGCCTCTAAACTTAAATTTGTGAAAACTATGACGCAAGGTTATGCGAATAATTCCATATTTCGGTTTATGTATCCCGTTGATGGAATTCCAGATATAGTGTCTGAAAAAAGAGCAATTTTTACCCATTTTGAGGGGCTCATATGTTTCTAATACATTTTCCCAATTTTGAAAAAAAAAAAAAAAAAAAACATATTTTAAGTGCGTGTTCATTGAATATATTGGGAACACGTGAACGATTTCCGTTAGAAATTAATTTACAATTTAGTAATTGCAAGGAGAAGAATTGCATTATTATAAGCACGCTTTTCACAACGACGTCGGTGATCGTCGTAAAACTTGCAACAAAAGAGGAACACGTGTATTGCTCGATGTTATTGGCCGTAGGTATACACCAACCAAGAAATGCTTTCACGAACAAATGATATCTTTTAAATGTATGAGACGACGTACTTCGCTGGGCGTTAGTTTCCGTCTGTGTTGTATGTGCAACGTGTCCTCTGTATACTAGGCTCTGAGAGTGAAAGTGTAAAAAAAAAAAAAAAAAAAAAAAAAAAAAAAGGACACGGTTCTTTTAACACTGTTAGTGTGCCAGACGAGGACGTTTTGGTTGTTATCACATTCGTGAAAGAAATATTAAAAATACTGCTAAACGGGGGCGCGGTTGTCGCTCGCTTCCCATCTAGGTGATTCGGGTTTGATTCCCGGTGGGGTTGACCACTAATTTTTTTAGCACGTGGGTAACTTGGTGGTCGTTGTCACTCGCTGGTTGTCTTTCTCGGGGTACTCCCATTTTCCCCTTCTTTTGCATTTCGTCGCTCCTCCCTCGTGTAGTTCCATTGTTCTTTACTGTTCAGCACATACCTATCTACGAGTGCCCAGTTAGATGTCTGCTCTTGGGCTGTAATGCCCTGCCTTCGGGCTTCCCCATACGAACATCAGAAAAAATATATTACAATTTTACGGCCACATCCTCCGACTCTGAACAAACAAGTCTCACCCAAGTGTAAAGTTCTCGGAATGACATTCCTAAGCGGACATTACTCATCATACATTGATCAATTTTCGAATAAACGTCCATGCGCCGAAGCTCTTCAACATACCGTACGTTAGAATCGCAAAATGTCGCCGGACTGCCGTACGAAATTATTCCCGACGCCCTGGCTGGTGCTCATAGGACTTGGGATATTGATCGGCAACTGTCAGCGTTGGTTTGCCACGGGACGCCGCCTACCTGTGCGATAGAGGTTCAGAAATGACGGAGACATAAGGGCGACCTTGAAGCGCGCATCAAGTGCCCTATCGCCTCAACGAGCCAAGCTATGAACTAGCGTGCAAGGTTCCCGCCGAACCGTTTTTACTGTGGGACATTAAAAGCGGTGACCGTATAATTTTATTGGTCGAAAGTCTGCAGCAAAGTTCAGTGCAGATCGCAATCTTAGTTTCACGTCATCCGGTTAGTACATTTTGAAGTACGGAAGTCTGAAAGTTCGATGTCACCCATGTTGGAGGGCTTAGAAACAGTGTTTTTAATGAGCACGGTGTCTTAACAACGAGGTTCCGACCTTGTCTGAAGTATGATGTTTTCTTTTCATACGTTAGCACACTGATCACACGCGGAATTGTTTAGTAGAAAAATCCTGTTTACGAACACACTGCAACGCATTTGAAGTGTGAGGTAGGCGGCCGCCGAGGATTTCTGTAACTACATTGTAAAATTTTTTCTTATGTGTTAATGGATGTTTTCAACCCATACACTAAATGAGACACTCGCCATACTTCAGACTGTAAATAGAGTAAATGTTTGGCATCGTTACAAATCTGGTAACATTAGTAGCCTATACATTTGACATTTCCAAAAAATGATAGGAATGCTATGCCATTGTTGTATGGAAAACAATTTTGCCATGCCTACTTTTTTAACACTTCCAAGATCGATGAGGTAAATTGCCAAATAATTTCTTACAGTTAACTACCCGCATTATTATTTTTTCAACTCCCCCAACCCCTGCCAAGGCGCCAATCAGCCGTGCTGTAGGCTCGCTCGCGCCGACAATAGAAGCGAATCACCCAGCCCGGGTGTTTCCGACCTGCGAACTCTACCCGTCCTTCCCCCACATATTCGAGGAGACCGCGGGGTCAGGAGGGGTGGGAAGGTGGAGAACCCGGTCATTAAAAGGCAGACCATGAAACACTTTTACGACTTCCAGAAAGAAAACTAAATGCTCCAGAACAAGAAAACAAGGCCGGGAAATAAAAAAATAAATAGAAAGAGAGAAGGCACCTTTCGACCAAAGGGCAGCGAGATGGCGAGATGGAATCTTCTCGTCGTCCTCGCACGTCTTTTAGTGGGCCGCGCGTGTAGGATTATTGCAAAGTAAAAAAAAAATGCTTCTCTTGTCCCCGAGGGGAACAGAAAATAACCCCCGCGCGGGTGCGACCATAGTGGTCGTAAAAACGTCAAAAGCGGCTTTCCAGTGTGTTGGCGCCGTTGTTCCTCCGAGCCCGTCAACGCGCGTCTATGCGCGAGCTGGAGGTCGCTGGCTGTGTTCTTTTCGGCATCCGCAGCTTTCAACGGCTCCGTGAAGACCGCCAAGAGGCGGTGGAAAGCTATAAGTAGAGGCACGAGAATTTTGAAAAAATATTTTTGCATCACTTTGTTTCAGTACCTTATGTGCGCACCTGCATCTCTGCTTTGTGGTCAGTGATTGGCTGCCGTAACACCCAGCGTGTGGAGGTTAAACCCGCAAATCACAGACGTGATGTGTGGCAGTTATCCATGTACTGATTGGCACAGTAAAATGAATAACAACTCTGCAAAAACACTCTGCGAATAGCCATGACTAGAGATGATGGTTTGTAGCGGGAAAACTTGACTGTTTGCTGGAGCTTACAAACTTGACTGTTTGCTATAGGCCTATTTCAACGCACGTTCAGCTTACAAAATGATTACTGGCTTCGCTTGTACGTGGAGCGTTTTGCCCTATTTGACTGAGCCAATAAGAATCCCGAAATTGTAATATTTGATGCCTGTTATTGGTCGTCAAGACAACTACGTTGTGTCAGACGTACATCAGGCAATCATATATGTTGCAAGAAACTACAGTGTTTTCAAGGGTATGTTGGCACAAAATATTTTCGCAATATACTATTATTTCTAGCCATGATGTTGGGCTGCAGGTTCGCACATACGGCACTGAAACAAAGTGGGGCAAAAATCTTTTCGCCAAAAATTCCTGTCTCTAGGTATAAGGAAATATAACTTTACCCCTTCACTTAACTCGATACGACCACCCTAATTTCCGTTTTCATTTTTTTTTTTTTTTTTCGAAATCTTTCCAAACGGAACTTGACATGGTTCCTTAACACGTGGTAGATAAATAAACTCTAAATACACCAATTTATATCTAAACGTCTTTAAACTCAATGTGAAGAAAATTACATAACAACAATCCTAGTTAATGATATTTACCAACTTTATGAGCAAACATTTATCCAGAATGATACATTTGTAGGGACCTGTAAAATTAATGTTATTATTTGGTGACACGCTAGAATTGACTGTTCTGTACGTACCAGAGCACAACCTGTGGTTACATTGCCACGAGCCTCTATATTTCATTTACGTGTGTTATTGTTAGGGACCTGAAAAATTCGCGTTTTCTTTCAGGCACAAGGTATATTTCCAGCAACTGTAAGTTGGAGCTGTACCTTCACAAGAATTGGCCGTTGACTTATTTGACACCTCCTTGAGGTTAATGAGCCAATAATAACCATGTAATTAAATGCGGACCCATTTCACAGTGTCAGCGAGCAGCCAGTGAACAACTGTTATCTGCTTGAATATATATATTCTTGGAAGCTAGCCTACAAGTCAGTGAACCCGCGCATTTGTCCCGTCTCTAGTGATAGCTAGAGATGATGGTTTATCGCGGGATAACTTGACTGTTTGCTGGGTTTCCACGTACGTTCTGATTACCAGAAGATGACTGGCTTTCGCTTTTTTTGTGGAGCTAATGCCCTATTCGGTTGATCCAATAAGAATCCCGCTGTTGTAATATTTGATGCCTACTATTGGTTTGCAGACAGCTGCGTTGTGTCAGACGTACATCATCTAATCATGTGTGTTGTAATTAACTACAGTGTTTTCAAGGGTATGTTGGCACAAAACATTTTCGCGATATACCATCCTCTCTAGTGATAGCTCTACGGGAGGTTGGTCACTCTACCGTGAACTTTTAATTATTGGCCTGAAGCGTTCTCCGTCGAAGGCCACAATCTAGTCGTCCAACGGAAGACGTCGAACAAGCTATGGCCGTTGGGATTCTAGGCTGTTGGTCGAAAATAACACGAATTTTACCCGTCTCTATGCATTAGCATTTGTTAAGTGTGCTTGCGCCGCAATTAAATGTACGACCGTTCGAAATTTCGGCGTCAGATATTGTTATTCAGAAATACCTTATTCGAGAAAATGTTTGCTCACAAAGTTGGCAAATATTATTTTCTAGGTTTGCTGTATTATTTAATTATTCGAATACGACTTCGGAAAAACTAGCAACTCCACGAATCAATTCATCTACTTCCGGACATTTCTTTCGCCTTCAATCAGTGTTAAATGTATGGCTACTTTTGTATTGTATTTTAACTTAAAATTAAAAATACAACTAGTATACAAAACCCATAACGAATTACCATATACCTTCTTTTTATGTAGTGGTGTCTTTAACATTTAGACTACTGTAAAATGCAGATGAACATTATATTACGTAGTTTCGCAATTCGTATTATAGAACATTACAAATTTAATTTTCATAATTACCCCAGTATAATGTTGACTTCTTTTTACACATTATCACACTAGTAATTGTTAAAGCATAACCGAAATATATATTACACTGAATAAATATATAGTAGTTTTGGACCACTTCAACGCCCACACAGAGTCTCTTCTCCTGTGCTTGAAATCTGGTGCAGTGATATATTAATTTTTTTTACTAAACTTCTTAACGCGCATTAAATTTGTATATCTACAGAAATAATACACTGTTCAAACTATGTCGCTATAAGTTTGAAACTGAACTGTAACTTTTTTTCACGAGTAAAATTTTATGATCACCTCTTAAAGTTTATGCAATCATCGTTTATATTTAGTTTTGGAAGTTAATTACGAAAGCTATTAAAATATAAACTATGCGTAGAACACTATATATAATACGTTGAAATAATATGAAATTATCATAAAACGACCCAGGACACGCCCAGCCATATCTATTTCAACCAGTTGTGTTAAAACCTCACTTCTTTCCAAATGCGGAAACTGCATTGAAATGAAAGTTTCTGTAGAAAATCTTGGCCGCCAAAGTATTTTGTGCTATAACACAAAAATATTTGGTGAGGTAAAAACCAACGAACTGTTTAGTAATTTCCACAAAAATATACTTTTTTATACGTGCAGTTTCTTTTTATTTCTAACGATGTCATGTAGAAGTGACGTTGAACTTGTAAACCACAGTGTTTGCAAACAGTCAGAATTTTGACAATCGTTTATTTTTGGCAACAACTGTGTTCAAAATCTTAATTGTTTTAAAAGTATAGGAGTAAAACTATCTACTGACGTGGTTGTTGCTGAAACCCAGTATGGCATGCTCAATCATTTTGGACGTGGCTACCTCTCGGTCGTCAGTTTAAAAAATTTCAAGTAAATTACATTACCGATACATATCGTGTGTATAAAAAAAACTATAAAACATATATTAGATAAATTATTCATAAGACTTCATATTCTAGTCACATTTCGTTTAAAACTTACATCTGGAATAGTATGCTAGAAGCTAAATGGCTTTGTTCTGGTATGAGTTTTTTCATCTTTGTGTCGCAGCATCGCATTAACACTGTTACGACCAATTTAACACGGGAGAATTATTGGTTTTTGACTCCACGACTACAACACTTAAAACAAGGTATGGCGCATTCAGCCTGAAATGTTTTCGCTCCCAACGTGCATATTACAGTTGTAAACGTCGACTTTCATGGAGAAGAGAAAATATTGAAATTCTTTTCTCGGAAGGTTACAATATCGTCTACTGTTGACCAAGACAAAGAACACTGTCTAAAATTCCTGACAGCTTCTCTCTAACTGTCCGTTATAAAATGCGTTCTTTATAGTTATAGACTCCTTGACGTTTTTATAACTTCAGTCTCCAGTAGCAGACACAAATGTAACGCACTGTTATGGGCACGCCATAAACATCCAGACGTATTCATTATTTCCTTACACTTATCAAAACATACAATAGTACAAGTACACTACAAAAATATGATATATTTTAATTTTACTAGTGGCTCTACGATGTTGCCAATGGCAAAATTAAAACTTACAAATGAACTACAAATCTGTGACATTTCCTCAGCTTAATTACGTATACTTACTTAATCACAAAATTAAAATGTACAGAACAAGTCATTTTAAGAAAAGAAAACGGTACAGACTCTGAAACATAAAAATGAAAAAATTCTTAAGAACTTGTTCTTCACAAACTTAGGCTGCGTAATTAAACAAGCGGTTGTTTTGTTATAAAAGTCGATTGGTAAGCGAAAATAGAAAATATGTTAGCAACTATAGTAAGTTGGAATTATTTGTTTATTCGAAATGTGTATGACGAAAATGTGGTGGCCCAAATGCAGCTGTTTAAGTCCACCCCTACAAGAGACATCTATTGCACGTTGCATGCTGACATTTTAAGTATCCGTATATCTGCGTTTGGATAAGACAATTATTCGTAGATTTTCTGTTGCATTTCAAATGAAGTCGCTGTAAAATCGAAAGTCTTATTCTAGGCTATCTTTCATATGAATGTGCCTGTTAATCTTCTCTATATTGCGGTGAAAAATAGCCTAGTGTGTTAACAACACTGGTTTAAAAAAAAAAAAAATCAGTTGTCTACATAAAACGTTTTTGTATTACTAAAGCCAAGTCATAAGTTTTACTTTACAAACATTTAGATATATAAAATGTTGTATTACACTGTGCTCACACAAAAGCTCGGATTTAAATATTTGTTTATAATTACTTAAAAATATTTTAAAACTGAAATGTTTTACTTTAAAAATATGTTGAAAATAAATTGTTATAATACGATTGGTAATAGATTTGCTGTTGTAACAAAAAATTTTGTATGCTATTCGATATCCCTACATATTACTTAGGCCTATATAAAAACTATGTATTATGTCTTCACATGGTGCACAACTTTACCCAACACCGTTTAACTTAAATATATTCTTAACTTCTGTATTATTATTATTATTATTATTATTATTATTATTATTATTATTATTATTATTATTATTATTAACAGAGTGTAGTTTTTCAACGTTGCTGAAGAAATGCCAACCCGTACTTTAGAAACAGTAGGTGTAAATGTTTGGGAAATTTTGTCAAAATCCTTGCTCTTATTGTCAGCTGATAAGTAAACGTGCATTGGCGAAAACAACCGGAAAATCATATTGCCAAAAAAATTTTTGTAGTAACACGGAAACAATCTGCAATGCGTACAAAATACAGTTTTTCAGCAGAATTCCAGGGATTTGAGAGGAGGAGTTAAGGAAGGTGAGAAACGTAAGCTACTGTATGCATGCGTTTTAATTCTTTGTAATAACTCATTGTTTGTTTTAATATTCCCATTTAAGTCTGATTTCGCCTACTGACGTATCATGCTGAGAATACTTATTCAGTCTTACTTGCAAGTGGTGAGTGTCAACTTGCCTTTTCCCTGTCGTATCAGTCGAGAATGCTTGCTTGTAGTTACTCGTTATGTAAGTTAGACTTAAACCTGCGAATTCCAAGGAAAATTTAGTTTTATCTTCATATACAATTTTTTTTACAAGTCAATGTATTTCCTTTGTCTCTTGAACACATATTTAATTTTTATAAATGTTTAATCGCAACGGGACTTAGGTTTTGTTAGAACATATTTGTTTTTCACTATTCCCAGGATGTTAAGGAACTCTCCCGAAATATTTTGCGAGGCTGATCCGTGGTGAGAAATGGCGAAAATTATGTGTTGTATTTGCAAATTAAAGCTCAATTCAACTCGTAAAGTGAGAGTTGTTTTCTTTTTGCAAAAATAAATAATTATCGTGGGGGGAGGGGGGTTAACTTCCGATTTACAACTAAGCGGCTGTAGGCACCTGCTTTCCCCGACGTATGTCATGAGATGTGGCCCTATAATGGAGAAGTGCCGGAATGAAAGAGGTGGAGTAAACGGGAGATTCCCGACAAAACCTGCCGAACAGCGACACCACCTGGCACGATTCATTCTCACGTGTGAAAATGTGGGGAACGACCCCGTCGGGAATCGATCCCGGATCGCCTTAAATTGGTGGGAGACGAATGATCTGACCAATTGGCCGGCGCAGTCTTAGTTTTCTATGCCACGCATCATAAACGGCGAATTTTCTAAACGAGGTTTTTGTGTAATTCATGATCTAGACAATAAAGGAAAACCGGTAACGAAACAGTAAAAATAAATAAATAAATAAAAATAAAAAAGTGAAAACCCATGCCGTTCACATGTGTGCGTTTTTAAATGAAAAACGGAAGTTGCTGGCCATTTGCTCCAAGAGTTTTTTTTTGTTGGAAGGGCTTACTGGGTACTACTATCATACGTATTAGAATGTCGTATCACTTACCGGCGAAAAATATGTAGGTAGTTAGAAAGTATTCACCGTTATGTATATAAACAGACTATTTTAACACGATTTTCCCTCTGTGGTGTAGATATCTATGATGCTAAACATTGTGTAAAAATCATTACTTTATTCGGCTTGCAATAAATTAATAAATTCAAATTTCCGAAGCCGATATCACCATTGCGAGTTTTTCTACGCTTTAAATTGTAATACTATGTTACATTTCCCACAGTTTGTACCGCCCGAAATATTTCGAATGAATTTCTGAATACGTTATACAGAATGATGGAAAAATCACACGGGATAAAGTAAGCACTCAACAAAGCCCTGCTAAAGTTCTATTTTAGCCAGTTCGTATATTTCCGCGCGTAACGGCTAACGACTGGATATATCTAACCTCTCTGGACACGTAATTTGATGTTTGCGCGAGTAAGATAAAGTGTGCTGTCAGTAGGAACCTATATTGTTTGATAAAATAAAGTTTATTAGTTATATAAAATACAAGTATGTCGATTTAGGTTTATTTTATTTCAGTATTGCTGTATTTAAATAGTAAAATACTCGGAACTACAGTGCTTAATTTCGCTGCCAAGTGTACAAACAGTAATGGTACTATAGTTAATATTTTAAATTATATTCAGTAACGGCTAGTAATATTTTTCAAAGGTTAAATGTTTAGTGGTCAGTTTATCCGGAACGACATATGTAAGTGCAGTGTGCAGAATGAGGTTTTGAAAGTTGTGTTTGTTGTAACGTTGCCCGGTAGATGGCACAGTAAGCATATAAGCAACGAACATGCTTGGCAATCCACTGCACTTAGGTCAAACGACATCCGCAGTGTAGCATTGTTTGTTGCCTCGCAAACATGGTGTTTTCCCAAGAGCTGCAAGTGTTCAGCGTTGAACAATATTGTGCCAGTCGGTCGTATACACGTGTTGCTGTCGCGTTTTGTTGGCAGTATCCGGATGCTGCAGTTCCGAACGATGCGACGACAACGATATTAATAAACCGTTTTCGAGAGTGCGGGACAGTTCCAGACAAGAAGAGATCAGGGACACCGAAGACGCTGAGGTACTTAACTGTTGAGTCCAACATGCCATGGTTCGAAAACAACCATGCACAGGCGCGTAGCCAGAAGAGGGGCTATGAGGTCCAGAAATCCTCCCCCCTTTCTGAATGAAAACTGCTTGAATAGCACCATTTTACACCTTGAAAATATACATTTTCCAGGGGGAAGGCCCCCGGACCCCGCGCTTTGTTTATGGGATCGGCGTTACTGTATAACATTCCCAGGTTCGGGGTCCCCTAAACACAAATCCTGACTACGGACCTGCCATGCAGTTCTTGCGAGAATTTTTCAGTGACCTTTTCATTTCGACAGAGTTGTGGCCGCCGCGTTCACCAGATTTGTAGCCTACAGATTTTTTTCTTTAGCGGTATCTAAAATACAAAGTCTATAAAAACCACCCGCTCGTAATACAGGACTTCATTTTGACAGAGTTTAACATCAGTGTACGTGTTTTCCGGAAAGCGGCTACAAATTATACGTTAGCATAACTGAAGGGGAGGGGCAATTGTGAGGCGTATGCTGTAAATACGTGTTGTTTCCATGTTTACATTGATATTTTATTCATTGGATTGGTCCTGTATGTATTTGACCCATAATAAACTCACGCTTTGGATTTGATGAGCGCGGCTTTTCGATCACTCTGTGTATTGTGGTTCCTATTTATATAATCGCTTCTTTAATGTTCTTTGCAAAACGTAAGTTGAGATATGTTAATTGATTTACATCCAGTATTACGGCAGTGTTCATCTTCCTATGGCAGTAAGCTATAAAGTTTCGGCTGTGTAATTTAGAATCGTCATTTGATAGAGTTACAAGGCAGAGTATTCTTAAATTGTGTACAGTTGGAATGAGTTTAGCGATGACATTTGAAAACCAGAGCGTCCATAGCAACGCGCAAAAACACTAGCAAAATCTTTTTGACGTCCAATGCGGTAAGAATGGCCATTAAGAAACCAAGCTCCTCATTCCGTATTTTATGGCGGAGAGAACGTAATGAAATATTTTTTCACTGGCGGCAACAAAAAGCACTTACCATTAAAACTTGATAATTCTTTCTTAAGAAGAATAAAATGTTCTGCCTTGGAAATTCGTAAACTTTTCGTAAGGAAAAGTGAAACGTTAATTACAGGTACTCGAAGCGTTTTTCATATCCCTTACACGCTGATTTAAAGTGAAGAAAAATCAATAACACAATTTTGTAGGATCATTCTTAACAATTAACCAGTTATCACTTTTGCTAACGTAATATTTTGTCGGGATTTTTTATAAATTTTTTACTGTACGGAGTATAATTTTTATATATTTAGTAAAAATGTCTTTGTAAAGTAGTTTTCAATGTTTTAGTAGAAATGCGGGCATAATAGAATATTTTACATCACTCAGACATGCAGTAGGCAAATTAAGTTAATATTGTGTTTGAACACGTAAGTATTGTTAATTCTTGTATATATTTTTAAACCATAAGTGTATACGACCTGTAAATGTGTAGAGACATATGATATTTCACGTGCATTTTGGGAGACATAATTTGACAACTGATTCCCTAAAACTACTTATGTAAATTTGCTAAATTTTTTACAATGTATCTGTAAAATCAGTTAGTAATACTTATATGTTCGTACTCGTTTTCAATTCACGACTTTCTTGGATCAATGACACAAATTACCGCTATGAAGTGATGTACTTAGGAGATCCACTGCCACTTTTCGAATACCGCACTTCATTCCTCAGTGCCAGCAATATATTACCTCATGCTTAGTTAGTGTAAATGTATGTACATATGCCAAGAACACCTCTCATTGATTTGTACGCGTGTTTCACATATAACTAATCGTGCAGTTAGTGAACACTGTTCTTTGTGAACGTGTAATAAATTACCCCCTGGCGGCTACAGCCTCTCAACTCGAGTGTAACGAGTATTGCCAACGACCAAGGCATGTACACCTCTTGATTTAAAACTTCATCTGGGAATTACTCATAGATCGTGATGAATAGGACAGGAAAGAAATTAGTTATGACGCGCTGATTAATAAGCCGTCGTTAAGAAACCATTTATGTCCAGACTGAAATTTTATTTAAATGAGAGCACCTGAAAATTTTCGCCTTACAATATTACAGCAACGTTTTTTTTTTTATTTACTTTTTTGCCTTCTTACATTTACAATCATGCGTTAAACCTTTTGTACAATAGTTGCAACTTCAACTTCACTCCAAAGTCATTTTTGGAACCATCAACAATTCATCACTGGTATATTTTTCCAGTCAAATTTAGGTAAATCCTTCTTTTCATGCATAATCACAAATATAATATGTAGGCTTGTATGATTTTATGAGTTTAAACTAAAATGAAGAGGTAATATTGATTTATACTTTTAGAAAGTAATGTCTAGAACGTTTTACTTACTGAAGATAGTACAATATACTGAGATTTTACCGTAGATACACGTTTGAGTAGATAAATCCTTAGCATTTAATTGTATGAAAGTGTGGTTGTGCCACTTAGCAACAAATACACATCAGGAAATGGGCGCTAATTCACTGACAATACTTTATATACCCTGGGAGTCGGTTGGGCGGGGGGCAATAATGATTGCTCTTCGTACCTCCAAAGTAACTGTAAAATGTAAATTACGAAGTGAAATAGTAATATTTGTTCCTTAATAGATATTACAAATTTAAAATTACCATTTACTTTAGATTTAAGTTTTGTACTAAAAATCAATATATTAAGGTCCTGTTTTCATATATGACAATGGAGTTTAATATTTTTTTAAATATAGTATCCATGTAAGAATTCAGATATAAAATGTGAATGCTCGTCGTTTGTCCTTGATTACTAAATGAGTGTTAAATGCGAGTGATTTTGTGAAACGCTTGGGTCATTAATGATTGTTAGTAGTGATTTCAAGACTTTTAATGGTTACATGTGTTGCTTGTTGTGAAAATAGTGTATTATTGCGGGACGAATCGTAGTTGTACCTGTCATTCAGTTAAAAATGCTGAATGTATTAATTTTGAAAGATGTGACAGCAACGATAGAATATATTAAAATTATAAATTATAAATTCATTTAAAACTATGAAACTTAGCCGTCCAGTAATAAAGCAAGCTTTTTAACCTGAGCAAAACTTACTTTTTTCAAACTGAAAAATAATAGAATATATAATTTCGTTATTAAACACGCGTACTTGATTTTATTTCATCTAAACTGTTAGTATCGGCATTAAACTCTTTAAGTTATTGACTTAATTGCCGGGCTGCAATTAAGAAAGTTTACTTATCATGGAAGTACCGGCTATCTGTTCTTTAGTAACTCGTTGAAATCCACAGAGCAACGAGGTAGATCTTGTGCACGGACTGTAGAATACTTTTCTATTAACAGGAGAAGAATCTGTCAAACCTATATTAAAGAACCATAGTAGCATTCGCATTTATTTACCTGAGTGAAACATATAGAAAACATAAATTATAATGGTTTTAACAGGGACTCGAGCCCGGGTACTTTCGAATACGAGCCGACTGTCTTACCACTAGGTTACCTGGCTCTGCAGTAATATTAAAAATAATTTATAACAATAAAAATTACTACCCCTAACATTTGCTATAAATTGCTTGCAAATGGGATATATTTAGATGTTATTATTTCTGTATATTTTACAAACAGTATTTTTGTAAATTTGCTACCAATTAATTGTAATTGTACAACTTATCGCAGTATCGTAAAATAATTTTGACAACTTAGTTTCAGTTGTTTAACGAAAGCGTGCGAAACTATTGTGTATAATGTAGGAAGGCTATCACTGAAATAAGTTTGGCATCGGACACGATATCATTATGGAATAATTAAATTTGTTCTTATAGGAATTAAAATATTGTTAAAAATTTAGAATTATTTTCTAGTAATAGCGAGCAAAAATTGTCGACGGTCTACAAACTTACGATTGTAAAAATACAAAAACAAAATTACGGTGTAGCAGTCACATGGCAAACACATGTTTTGTGACGTGAACCTACAAGTAGATTATACAGTGTCAGAATGCTGTAATGGGCGCTGTGCTCTTGTCACCATACACTAGTGAAGTGATACGTCATTCACCGTCAACAGCAGCAACCAACACAGGGAAAACCTGAGCCAAATCAGGTTTACTTAGCAACTAACAACTCCAGCGTATAACTTCTCACTGCAAATCTTATTCCGATAGTGTCCACTGCGCATTACTTTTTGGATTCTCGCCAGCTCATGAGTGAGACCTTGTGAAACTTGTTACGAACACTTAGTTCTGGGAATGAAGTATGTATTTCTGCGGAAGATAAAACGTCTCTTGTTCTCTCGTTTAAAATACATGCGTCATGCGTAATCTACTAGAGAGACATGCGGGGTTTCTGACAAAAATTCTCCCTCTCACAAGTTGTCCCGGCAATCGTTTCAATGCTCATTCAATTTTTGGGTACCCCGTTCTGCCTCTCTGCCCAGTTTTGCACACCTCCTTCCCCTCAATTTTTTGCTGAAAACTTCGCGTGCGCATACATACAACTCATCACAAATAGAGGACTTCTTCAACACACTTGACAAGGTGGTGAGGCGTATCACAGCATGTCCAACGCATTTCCTAATAGAGCGGCGGGGAATTAATCACCCAGCCAAAAGAGTTTAATAGCTTTCTAAAATGTTTTGAAGGAAGGCTTACATTGTGAAGGAAGAACTTGTTTATTCAACACTTATTCATTCTACATCAAGCAGTGTGTGAGGAGCGAAGATAACGAACGATGGAATAAAGGCTGTACCGCCCCTCCGCCACACTGCAAGAAAAATTTTGTAGGAATTCTTCCCTACAAAATAATTTTGTTGTAACCACAAAAAAAATTTTGTAGGCAGTCTTCCCAACAAAATTATTTTGTAGTAACCACAAAATTATTTTGTAGTAACCACAAAATTATTTTGTAGTAACCACAAAATTATTTTGTAGTAACCACAAAATAATTTTGTGGTAGTCACAATATTTTAGTGGTATCAACAAAATGTTTTTGTGGTGACCACAAAATAAATTTTACAGGGTAAATACCCGCAAAATATGTTGTAGTTGCCACAAAATATTTTTTTCCTTGCAGGATAGCCAACTGAAAGGATATACTTTGCAGTTATTGATTCATGTGTGTTATTTGATTAGTGCATTCAAAATAGTCTAAATTTAAGAAATGATGACGTCTAATTTTTGTGCACCGTTTTACGTATTTGGGAAATTAATTACTTTAGGGATCAGGTGTACAGTGACGGCCGAAGGCGTGGCTTCACCGAGTGGCGCGTTACTATTGGCTCATTGTTGACGTGCATATGTGACGAGGGTGTCGGGAAGAGGAAGTACACGCTTCGCTCCTAACACAAGTACGGCTCGGGTGTGTTTGTTCGCGCCGGCTTTGTGAGACGCTTATGAGAGATTTGGTCAAGACTGTCCCTATAAGAAAGTTGTCATCTGCAGCATAGTTCCACTTCAGCCATTTGCACAACTCGAAGCAAAAGTGTATGGTTTGCTGGTACACCAACACATTTATCCGTCCATTTATGTTTCTCGTGAAGGTCAACCCAAACAGTTAAGTTTCATGTTGTGTGGATCGTACTGTAGATGTCGCTGCACGCTCCTACACAGACGCTCCTTGCGTCTGCACTTGGCTCTAGCACTACCAAGATATAACTAGCTCTCCTGCCTAGCTGTCTTTTTATATTACCTTGCGTATCTACGTTAATTTCCGTGTCGAAGTAATGTCATCCCCTGGCTACGTTTGTGTAAACTTCAATAAAATGTTCAATATATACCTTTCTGCTGACCCTTGACAGTTGTAACATATTTTTCTGTGAACATGAATAGCGTCGGGTTGTGCTCATGAAGTGTCTGTATGAGTTCTGCTCGTTCGCGCAGATTTTTGTTTCACTTCGGAACAAGTTTTATTAAGCTATACATTAGGCATATGCCTGTACGAGTTGTTCACAAGTAACCGCCGTTAACTTTCCTTTCAGCCAATTTATGTATTTCCGCCGGTTGTTAAAATAGACATAGCAGGGCAAGTAGTAAACATTATCGTATAAATACAGACAGGAAGTTTCGTGAAAAGATTTTTGCACCACATTGTTTCAGTGCCTTACGTGCACACCTGCAGCTCTGCAATGTGGTCAGTGATTGGATGCCGTAACACCCAGCGTGTGGAGGTTAAACCCGCAAATCACAGACGTGATGTGTGGCAGTTATCCGTATACTGATTGGCACAGTCAAGTGAATAACGACTCTGAACAAAAACACTCAGTCAATAGCCATGAAGTTAAGCTGCAGGTGTGCACGTAAGGCACTGGAACAAAGTCGGGCAAATATATTTTCACCAAAAAATCCCGTCCCTACGTATAAATAGAGATGATGGTTTATCGCGGGAAAGCTTAACTGTCTGCTGTGTTTCAACGCACGTTCAGCTTACCATGCCTGTTATTGGTTAGCAGACAGCTACGTTGTGGCAAGAAACTACAGTGTTTTCTAGGGTATGTTGGCACAAAACATTTTCGCGATATACCATCATCTCTACGTATAAATAATGCCCGAGGACAACGCACCACACTGAAACTTCTGATTGGACGCTCATAGGTATCTGCCTAACCCTGAAATATGACGTGAATTGGGGCCATTTAATGGGACAGCTACGGAATGATAAGAGCGGTAGGGACGAGAGTTCCCCTATAAAAACTCGCCAGTCTGAGGCTACGTCCGCCACGTTTCCCACGTGCGCAAAACCCCGCTGGGAATCGAGCCCGTATCGCATAGGTAGAAGGTGATCGCTGTAGCCACTTCACTAGCCGCGGCGCTATTATTGTATTAGACAGTAGTCAACATCTGAGCCGACAATAACCAATTTTTTTTTTTATTCTTGACAAAACGGACGTATAATGTGCAGACTTGACCGTGAGCAGCTCGTATAAACATGTTAGCAGCTAGTATTCGTGCAGTCTGAGTATCGGGGATGTGGGTGCACTGCTGGGAAGAAGGAGTAAGAGGGCGGCAATCAGACAAGCTTGTCCGGCTAAGGGGCCACTAGCCGGGGTTGTAACTGTGCGCCCCTGTCAGCCGGGAACAGGGCGGAACAGTAAAGATAGGTGCAGGGTAGTAACTGTCGAGCGCGCATATCTCGTGTGTTTACGATCCTACCTCGGCTATTGCCAGGCGTATGATTTAGCGCGGGCCATAACCGACACTGGAATACGGGGCCACAGCTCAGTGTACCTGACATGCTCCTATTGGCCAGTGGATAGCTTGAGGAGGGGGGAAAGGGGCACATAATCTCCCCCGGGTCCTGCTTTCAGACATGCCCGCACTCAGCTAGATTGCTTTTCCTGGAACGGTCCATAAATTACATGCAAATATAACCATGTCGCTTTGATGCGGTACTTTGTGAATTACGTGCATTCCTTTCTGAAATCTTTAAGTCGCCACCGATAATCTTCCATTCGTGACTGCTGACACCAAGTTTACTACTCAACATTTTTTTTACCGCCTGTCGAGTTCTCATAGTAATACAGAATGTTCGGAAATTTAGTGCCCTAAACTCTATTTATTTTGGACGAATTGTAATACAGAAGCTCTTTACACTTATGCCCGAAGAAGTATTTAACTGCATGGCGCGAGCCCGCTACTATGCAAACCGTCTTGCACAAATGGTCCAAACGCATTTTTCTTCAAGCGTCGTACGACGCAATTTTAGAACCAGTTAATTATTATAGAATCTGTATAAAGATTTTGAGTTACGTTTCGTCCAGATAAAATTTGTCTGGGGTCTGGGACATTGAGTTTCTGAACGTCTGGTATGATATTACAATTAGAGTGATTTTGAGTAGAGTAGTGGGCATATGCCAAGTTGTTGGTGGACTATATGTTGGCTCTTGCAAAAATCTTTCAGACAATTTGCAGGCATAGTAATGCTCGTTGACATTATTGTAAGTTTGGAGTAGTTGTGAAATTCGACGGTGTAGGAAACAGCAGAACCCCGAGAAAATCCTCCGGCCATTTGTTGGGCTGCGATTTTTCTCGGGGTTCTCCCGTTTCCCCCGCTCTTCTATTCCGATCCGTACTTCCTTCACATCATCCTCGTAATTGCTCTAGATCTCTCTCTGTCTGTCTGTCTCATTCACTGTTACAAACTGTGGAGAGTTATCCTACATAGCCTATACACGTGCAAAGATAAATGTTATATTTCATCGTGCTGAATGACACGCCTTGCAAGTAATCTCCCGTGTACAGAGAACAGTTTTCCAACATGTCAGGATATTCCAGAGTGGTATTTCTCGCCAAGATTAATGTCCAATATAAACCTCTGTGGCAGTGAATGACAGAGGAGGAAAGAAAGGAAGCTGGTTCACCTTGGCTGTGTCACGAGTTAAGAACCAACCAGGCGCATTATATAACATGTTTTACTTGTACATTAAAATACAAGTGCTGCCTTCGCTTGCATGCTGCAATATTCATTAGGCTACTTATCAGCTGTACAAAGTCACTCCGGTAATCACAATGCGGGTAATAAAGTTTTGATTTACCAATAAAGCCTTTCAAATTGCACCAGATTATCGTCAGCTTATGAAACTTATATCCAAAAATCTTTATTATTCTAGCAGTTTCTATTGTTGACACAGAACGACAAAAAGAAAAATAGGACCAGTGTTTTCAAAATGTTTCGTTCCTAAGAAAAAAATATCCCTCAGTTTAGTCGCTGGGATTTGTTTCTACCACACTTATAGACAATTTCTCTAACCTCCTTCAAAAATACCTTTACAGACGCTAAATTAACGGCATGTCAAGGTAAGAATACTCGTAAAATATATTTCCGTTTCTTTAACACTGACTAAGCATTTTTAACGAGATGTTAATTTAATTGCTGTCAGTCATTTTTAGCTTAGCGCACATGTTGGAAGTTCAGTAGAGATAATTAGGCATGAGTGTGTTGTATTTAAGAAATTATTATGTACAGGTTTTTGAAGCTACCGGAAAAAAAATATTTAGAGGTTATTTCTGCATGAACATACATCGCGTGAAAAAATATCATTAAGTTGTACACCTGCTAAAATACATGTATGCCTAGTGGTTTATGTAATTGATTACTTCAAAGAAGCAATTTAAGGTAAGAACAAATTGCATGTTTGTATGTAAAATGGAACATGTAGCATAGTATTTCAAAGATAGAAGAAATTTTAGTTAGTGGACAATAACATCCTTAATTTTAAAAGTGCGGGAATGAGCAGCCATATTTTTGTACGAATTTTTATAGCCAGTATTATACTGTACGTAAACTGTTGTACCTTCTCTCCTCGCCTTCCAACTTTACAGAAAGCGTCTTTTGAATATGTTTAGATTTACAATTCTCAGGGGAAACAAGATGGTGTAGTGTAGTGTAGGTTCGTGCCGGCCAAGGTTAACTAATTGCTATTAGTTTCCATACATTAAAGGAGCAAACACTAGTAAGAAACTGATAGAACTTATGGTTAGACGCACACAAAATTTAATAGTAAATAATCAGGAGCAATTACATAATGAATTCAGAAATTAATTGTTTATATGATAGTACATCAGGAAGTGGGTATCTTAATTTGTTATGACCTTCACAATCAATAGTAGTAATCCAACAAGATGGCGACGGAGCAAGGATGACTGATGAATCAATATTACGTTAAGTATAAAGAAAAAACCATGTAACTGAAGCTCCTACGTCCTTGGCATGCTAAGTAACCCCAGTCGCAGAGCCAGACTGCAGCACTTCCAGTCGGCAGTATTACGGAAAAAAAAACCAACAAGCCTCGAAACAATGAATGGCGGTGCTGGCTGGCCCTACTACAGCAACGTGAAGGTTCTACATCACCAAAACTCGTGGGTAGTCGGTAGGCCTCAGCTCTCCGGTCTGACTGAGGGCAACGGCATCTTGCAGGTCCAGACGTCCCCGTTCCCGGAACTCTTCAACGGCCCTCCCGAGAGAACTCCCTTGTCACGTCACCACACGAACCAGAAAAACTCTTTACCTCCTTAGATAAAAACCTTAATGCACAGATATAATACACATAAAACACTACCTAGACTCCTCCATTGCTCTATGAAATGTCACATATTACAACCTAA